>WBNH01008848.1:20423-75673 GCA_013401255.1 Urocolius indicus | reverse complement strand
GAAGAGGACCGTAGTTAAATTTTCCATGAATGTGGCTCCTCTGCTCATGTCTTCAGTACAAAAACCCTTCATAGTGGTTTTTAACACTTTCAGTGTCCACAAAACACACGCATTGAATAGCATACACCTTACACACATATCTTACGCTTCATGAAAATGTTGCAGTGTCTGCTTCCCCTATCCACAACATGAACTATCTTTTGAGTTGTGAGAAAATGTTCCTAAATGGAGCCTATTCTTCAAAGGTTATAGTTTTTCTTAAAACTTTTTTTTTCTTTTCTTTGATTTGTAGTGTTTTCAAGCATTCTTCTCCCTCACAAGTCCAAAGAATCCCAGGGTCAGGCTGAGACCCATAGGTTGTCATCAAGGAATGTACACTGTCTGGTGTACATATAATAGCATGACTGGGTGAATCCTGTCTCAAAATCTCTCCAAGGTGTGTATTCTCTGAAGTTTTAATTCAGATGTGCTACCTAACTTTTTTTCCCCATTGTGTCAGTTTTTCATATAACTTCAAACATGACCACAACATTGTACCCTTCTCAATCTTTTTATCAGCAGGTAGCCACCCTATACTTAGTACAAATTTCTTCCTAGGTGCTCCACCTGTAAATTAACAAAGCATTCCTACTGTAGCATTTCCATTGGCAACTCAGGACTAATTATTCCAACATCACCAGCTGTGCTACTTCAACATTACACCACAAGCTAACCATGGTATTACTTGCTGTCATTGCTGTGTTACCTACTTGTATTTGTTGTGAATTTCCACTTAAAAACACTTATAAATACCACTTGCAGTATGTTCTACAAGATATCTACAGTATAAAAATTCTAATGCAAAAGCAATTTAGAGTTTAAAAGCTTAATAAATTAACAAGTTATAAGATTTCTTATGCAAGAAAAGAGTTTTTAAAATGTTCCTTTCAAGAATGTCAAAGCCCTTCATTTCTCATGGGTGTTCTCTCAGTGTTGATGCTGCTCACATGTCTTGTGATCCTGGATCCCAAATATCTTTGCTATTCTTTGAAATTATGGTCCTTGTCTCTATCATAGTCTCTAAATACTATTCATGCCTCCAAGTTTACACAATATACAGTGGGAGGTGAAGGAAAAAGAGGCTTATTGTGGAACTGTTTTGATGTATGCTTGAGTTTTGAGCTTATTTTAACTTCAGGCTAAAAGCCATTGTGGGTTTCACCAATACATTAAAAGGTTGACCGAGTCCCAAATGTTTTCGCTTTACTTGGTGTCTGAAACCATGAATAATCTTGTAAACTAATTCTCAAGTGAGATTTCATTTCACCTTAGCTACTGAGTTTCATGACTGATTATCATTCACCAGATAAACAATAATGTGCACAGAAGTGGATAACTTCTACATAATGTCGATAATTTCTAGATACATCTCTCTAAGTCTAGAAATTTGTAGACAAGGCTCTAAATCTGCAAAGCTGGAAGACATTGCTGGCTCATGGTTAGCTTATTGTTGATCAAGACTCCCAGGTCTCTCTCTGCAGAGCTGCTCTTCAGCAGTTTGACCCCCATTCTGTCCTGGTGCATGAGGTTGTTCATCCCCAGGGCACTTGCCCTTGTTGAACCTCATGAGGTTCCTCCCAACTCTCAAGCCTATTGAGATCCCTCTGAATGGCAGCACAGCCTTCTGGGGAATCAGCCAGTCCTGCCAGTTTGGTGTCATCAGACGACTTCTGAGGGTACACTGTGTGCCCTCATTCACGTTGTTGATGAAGATGTTGAATGAGACTGGCCCCAGAACCCATCCCTGTGGAACTCCACTGGCCACAAGCTTCCAACTTGATTCTGTGCCATTGATCACCACTCTTTGGGCTCTGTCATTCAGCCAGCTTTTGATCCACCTCACTGTCCAATCACTCATCCAATCCCCACCTCACTCCACCTCACTTATCCAATCCCCACTGCATGAGCTTTCTGATGAGGATGTTGGAGTTACCAAAATAACACTCGGCATTTTCTTGATCCAGTCATAACAAAGTTATAAATAGAGATGCTTACACTTCAAGGAAAAAAAAAAGGAGGGGGAGGGGGGGAGGAGAGAGGGGAAACTATTATTTAGATAGAATACAGCCAGCAAATCTAAATCTATAAATGTATTATGAATCTTGTCCAGTGCCTATAGGATCAAAAGAACAAAAGCAATGAATCCCTATACAATGCAGCTGGCTTTTTAGCTAACTCCACCTCAACACCACAAGTGCAAGGAAAACAGATTCTCTGGTAAAACACTGTAAGAGGTGGTGGAAAAGGTAACCTTGCTTTTTATCCTGGGCCACAACCTACTTCCACATGCTACCCAGAGAGAAAAGGTTTTACAGGCAGCTCTCTTGGAAAATAATCACATGACCCTTCCAGTTTGATATGTTTATATTGTCTTGAGATATAGATATTGATAAAGGTACAAACACAATTCTACATTTGGTTTTCAGTTTTATAGTGTAGGGTAAAAACAGATGTGGAAAACACTGATATCATAATTCCATTTATAACATTGTTTTATGTGGAAGATTTTCTATGTTTAAAATATACTCTTAATTGTAAATATGCAAAATAAATCTTTCTACAAAAGTGAGAATAAGACAATAAAGTACCTGATATTTCTGTAGATGTCGGACATACTCATGTTTTCATTTTAACATGTTATCTGCTTTGTTGTCTTAATTTTTGTCTTAATTTTTGTCAGTTTCTCTGGCACATGTTCTCATGTTTATTTAACAAGTGCAATACAAGATAAACACTTGCAATAAAGGGGTTTCTTTTTGGGAGGGGAGAGGAGAATAAGTGCATTCCTATAAACATCCTTATGAGTCAAATAAATGTGTATTTTATAAACTTCTTAGATATTAACTGGTAAAATCCAACGTATGCACTCTATATTAGTTTAACGCTTCCATTTGCACTCCGTTCAAATTGATAGTTTATTATCATGTAATATGTTTATTCTACTATTAATTTAACCCTAAAGCTGGAGAGAGAAGAGCACTTTCAAATCTCTGTGTATAGCTGTGCAAAAAAATTACATTTTGTTGTTTCCCCAGGTACTAATGCCAATCACCCGTTAGTTCGAATAAGCCTTGCCTGAAAGCTTGAAGAAAGAATTCGTCCTTACAAAGGATAAGAATTCTGCCTTAGGAAGCAAAGGATTATCCAGGAAATTAAGACTTCATTTCCACTGATCTATTTGTCCCTATCCTGCTCTTTAGTTTGTGGATCAGCCTACAATGTGTGAGTCAACAGGTAACTTTGCCTGACCAATTTTCACCTCTATAGTGCCATACACTTCTGTAAACTGCTGTCAGCCATCATAACTAGAAATACATAAGAGGGAAGAGTGATGCCAGCAGCATTCAGGGGAAGAAGAATATTAACTTAGTTTTGGGTTTTATTAACTTCCTCTTAATGCCTGAGGCAAATAAAAAGCTAGATTGTCTCCCAAGTTCTTGGTGCTAGAACAGGAGAGATCACCTGAGAAAGGTGACTGGCATAAAAAGCTCTTCAGAACTCAAGTCCACTAAAAGGACATCTTCCCATTACTTATGAATTATATCTTTAAAGTTTATCACGATAAGCAAAAATCCAATAAGACGTTTATCATGTTATGTATTAACAGATTCTATGCAGAGCAACCATGGCAAGTTTACACAGAAACATGGTATTGAGGAAACAAAATTTTCATTGCTTTAACAAGATTGGGCAAATGAAAACAAAATGAAGGGGTTGATCCAGTGATCAACTAAAATGGACAATTTTACTTCAAAAAGGAACTGGAACTGTTTTCTATACGTACCAAATCATCTGGTGAGTCCTTTTTATTTTGGTTTTCTCTTATGATTTATTCAGAGTACAGAGGATGCTTAGGCCTCCCACAACCCAGGAAAGAAAAAAGCTTGCTGATGAAGCACCCAAAATTTTCATTTCCACAAATGAGAATTTCCCAGTCACAATAATAAAAAGTATTTCAACAAAAAACTCCACACTTAATTTTGAGTAATGCTTTTTTTCTAAAATGGAGGATATAGTCCTGCAAGACAAACTATTTTATGAGATTATTTCTTCAAATGTGACATGGTTTGTGTTATAACTTTGGATGACAGAGCAATACTACTAGTGAAGAATCATCATCATTCATCTAAAACCCATTTTTTTCCTTCATATATATATGTATAAAAATAAATTAAGGGTTGAGGTGATCAAGGACATACCACATGACATTTCTATGTGTTATAACGGCCCTTTATGTAGGTAGAGAGGTCGAACAGCTGCCTCCCAGTGCAGTTAAGCTCACTGCTGTTGTTTCCTTTTCCCTCATTCTACTATTTCTAAATACTCATAGTTAGCATTTCCATAGCTCACATGTGTAAAAAACTTTTAGCATTTTTCCACTTCATTGTGAGTTTACTTGAATATATGTTGGCATCACAAATCTGTTATCCTCTATATTTTACATGCTAAATTACTCTTGCTAGATACTACATCTTTCCTGATGTCAAAAACAAAACATTACTTCAGCTGAACTTTTCATACCTGCTTATCACTATATGAATATCTTAAGTATCAGGCAAACAATAAACACTCATTAATTACAGAAAATTGGCAATTTGGCTTCACCGTGTACCTGGAAATATTATTTTTAAACTTTTGTGAAATTAACTTCCAGGAAACTAGAAAGAAGAGACAAACCTCTGGAAAATTAAGTCATTTAAATGAAATCATGAAATCTATGAAATGAATATGAATATGAAATGAAACCTATAGCCAGAAGCAGGCTTTCTAAGAATTTCTTAAGAGGTTTTATAAGGTTGTGTTGTCTATTTCCAAACAATTTCAAGACAGATTTCTATGTTGGCCTATCAAAGTCTCAAAGGCCACTTGAGACTTGCTACAAGTGGAGAGAAGATTCAAAGAGATTAAAAAAAACAGAATGGATTCCAGCTTCCTCTAAGAATTCAATAACCTGTCTTGGTTTTTAATATCCTGCCTGAAACAAATCTGCAAACGCTAGTTCTGTTGAAGCCAGAACTTTTGCTTACCTAAAAGCAGTGTTTGATACCTCAGACAAGTCAGAGCCACCAAGTAGGACAAGGTGGTCCTATGTGAATAGTGCAAACTCATCATTAGTTCTATTTTTCTGCCATTAAATTTTTGTCTGTGCTAAAATGTCAGCTCTCTCAAATCAAATTCATCTTTTCCTAGAATTCAGTGTTAAAAAATACCTGAAAGCAAAATTGAGGCAAGGAAGATAGGGAGTAATTTTTTGCCTTATGCCTCCTACATATGTGCTTATAACAGGCACTGAGTTGGTGGGATTCCCAACCACCAGTTCCCACTGGGATATCTGCTGGTTAATATAATCTCTATCTGCTGGTTAATATACTCTTATGGGGCAGCATGTCAACAAACATTTTTATTCTTCCTGAAAACTCCTAGTAGTTACAGAATGCTGACAGAAAAAGCCAGTCTCAGTCATCTGAGATACACACCTTCCTTTGTAAAACAAATTTATCTATGACAAACTTTTTACACTCCCTCAAAATTAATGCGATAACTTTACTAACAGAACCAAGATCAGATCCACAGACCACTATGCCTCATCCCAGTGGAAGGAGAGCACAAGGGTGGGGCAATGCACTTCCTGTGAGAACCATCTTCAAAAAGAGACATTAGTTCAGAAAGAGAGGATGAGGCGAGTCAATGAGTTGTCTGAGAAAGCTGTAGAGTACTTGATTCAGTTTAAAATTGCCATTCACTTTGCATTTCCTTTCTGAATTATAAATCCCACAGGACATACGTACTCCCACTGACATATGAAGGCACAATCTGCACTTTGCAACAGCATCAGTGAATCTAGTTTTCTGTGGCTGAGTTCACACAGACTAGTAGATATTTATTTACTTTGCAACTAAAACAATTCAAAAATTTTAAGACAGAAGCACTTCCTCAAGGGAGTTATAATATGTGGAGAGCAGACTTACACATCTGTAGGGAAGATTGAACACTAAATTTGAAGTTCTTCTTGAAAATACATCCCACAATCTCTCTTACCAGGATGTGAAAATACATTCTATTTTTATGAGTTTACAATAAAGTATGGCCTATTTCCTTCCTTAATAATACTATTTGCATATTTAAACAGCAGTTTTACAACTCAGAAACCAGTTAATGTGCTGTAAAATCTTTTTTATTCCAAAGTCACGATCTTTCCTTGCAAAAATATACAAAAGGTACAATACTTCTGTAGCAAAAGCTGCCGGTTTAGACAAAAAAGAACTTTGCTGTTTTCAGGCACTTTGAAACTTCTCAGTTTGATTTTCTTCTCAGGTTTGCAAATACATGTAACTACTTCTAAGCATGTTTGAGGATTTCTTTATCCAACTATAACCGTATCATTACTGGACTAAATGTAATAAGTAAATATATCCTGTACTTCCCCCTATATCTGTCTGGTGGAAAGTTTGAAGTAAAGAAGAAAGTAAGGTTTCCATGTCTGGATACTTTTCAAAAAGTCTGTGTTCTCTGCTTGTGCTTCAGATTTAAACTTTTCTATTTCTGAAGTGAAACAAATGTATCTTGCAGCTAAAGAAAACTTCTCTGCTATGGAAAAGGTATAAACTGCACAAAATCTGGGCATCTAAAACCTTTTACTATATACTTTTACTATATATCATACTTTTACAATAACTAGTATCAGGAAAAGTATAGCAAGACGTTTGAACATAGGTGTGGAAGGTGAAATGCCAAATTTTTACAGATGTTTAGATAAAGCCTCCAGAATTCATCTGCAAAATCCTCTGGGTTGTTTATTTTTTTTAAATGTCCATATTAGTTCAAAGGATTTACATGGTCCCTGCTATCACTGGTAAATGACATGCTCTCAAAACTTTTGGCGCAGGCAGAGACATGTGCATGTCTGTGCACAAAGACATGAGGTTCCATGAATTTCAAGAAAAATGTGGTGAGACAAAATGCACTTGGGCCCTCCCAGCAGCTATCAAAAACAGCCTAGCAGCACTGCAGTGCTACCTCAAAGAAGCAAGCAGAAAGCAGTTCCATCTGCCTCTAAATTTTGGGCCATCCAACACATTGCTTTGTGTGCACTGCCAGTCCAGATTCTGGATTTTAAAATATGTCGTTTTACACAGTCATGGTATCACCAACAAAAAAAATAAGAAGACAGGAACTCTTGAATATAAAAAAAAAATCCCAAAGCCACTGATACCACAAATGTGTACACTGCTGGCAACAAGGAGGCTGGAACAGCCTCTGGCTGGACAGACCACAGGGACCACTGGCAGACGTGTTGACTGACAGGTTTTAGTTTTAGCACTGTTGAAAGATCTCGCTGAGCAGCATCTGTCTGTTCATTGCCTTACTGATGTTATTTCATTTATTTACTAAGGTCCACTCTATCTAGTCTCCTGATGTCTAGCCCACTTTATGTCCTGGAGAGGGGCATATATAGCACTTCCCATAGCATCTAAACAGTAAAAAGCTACTCAAATGTCAAATGGAAGCCAAGACAGAGGGGGATCAGGCTCAAGTGGAGAGTAAATAAATGAACAACACAGAAATATCTCAGAGTATGATGTTGCTCATCACTTCTGGCCTGGCATGGCTGGATCTCAAGCTGCAGGAGTAAGAAGGGCCCAGATTTTAGGCCTCGTGGGCCCTGGCTGACTGTAATGGTCATATACAGGTCACTATAGCCAGGGGCAAGCTCGCTGGCACAGCCTGGCCCATGGCCTATCTTACCCTGCCACTAACCCAGCCTATCTCCCCTGCTGTCTTACTCAGGCTGGACCTTGCATGCCACTGTGAGTTGTACCTAGCGGTCCCCTCAACTTGAGCACTCACCTTGGCCTGGCACCCCATAGCCCCAGGCACAAGGACCTGAGATCAAATAAAACTGCTAACGAAGCTTAAATTTATTAGTCGTCCCTAAGTTTCTTGTGCATTTGTATGTTTAGAAAATTTTGCCTGGTACTCATAAAATGGTAATTGTAATTACACTACATATCAAGCAGCTTTTCCAAAGTCTTCAGCATCCACATACCTGTGCAGTAATAACATCACATGTAGTTGGCAAATTGGGGCACTTCCTCAGACCGTATACTTGTGGTGCACCTGTGCAAATGTGGTAAATTCCTCTCTCCTCTGTAACACTCATACCACACAAACAAGGCTACCTGAAATGTCCACTGAAGAGAAGGACATAAAATACAAGCATCAAAATGTAGACTGGATAACAAACTTCTCTGTTTATATATGTCTCCATACTGAATGCATTAACATTTGCATAAACAGAAGAGTCAACAGTGAAAGTCATTAGTACCCTCTGCTGGTTGAGTTCATAGCAGCAGCATACATGTCCCTCTTTGGCCTAATAACTTCTGTGCAACCCATCTTCTTAATAAGATCTATGGATGATTAACAGAGCTAATTATTCCTATAATTAACCCCCCACGAAAAAAAAAAAATAAAAGAAGAAGAGAGGAAGAATTATAAAAATGGATTAAAAATTGAGTGCAGTTTTGTTATCTGATATGTGGATTAATCAGAACAAAGCCCAGCCTGGAGTCTGTTTCAAAGGCATACCAAACCAGCCAGCTGTGCCAGGATACACAGAGACCAGTCTCTGCTTCTTTACAGGGAGAATAAGCCAAGTCTTTTCACACTGCCTGCTTCCAAGACTTTAAAAAAGTACGTAAGTACTATGATCTTTTCACTTTGCCCATCAGCTTCTTGTGCTTTCTATAGAAACCAATCTTGAACACACAGGGATAAGAATATTGATGCAATAGATACAAGTGTGCAGACAGCAAAGCCCTGAAGACACTGCTTGCATTGTTAAAACTGTTTGCTCCCCACAGCCAGCCAGCCAACACACATCAAGTTGTCTAGGTACACACATTGTCCATCTCAATCTCAGCTCCAAAGAGCTAAATGAAAGACTGGTGCCCTTTACTCTGTGGTCCATGGTATCCCTTTGTGCTACATCAAGGCACAAAGATACGTCTCTGAATCAGAACTTCACAGTAGGAAATAAAGGACTGAATACAGAGGTGCTAAAAGCTAGTGGAGAAGATATTGGCAGCAAGCATTTCATGTTACATCTTCAGAGCCCAGGACACAAACAAACTCTGCTTTCTTCATACTTTAACTATAGAGTAAAATAAGAGTTTTCCAGCTATCTAAATTACTTCTGCATGGCTTGACATATCTGTGATGATAATCAAAAGGAAAGACTACGTAGCAGCTATCATTCTGTAGCAAGAAATCACAGTCTGTTACGATACATCCAGAGCTTTTGAAAGTTTTCGTTTGAGCGTTTTGCTCAGATGCTATTCAATCCCAGGAACCAGAAGATCAGAACAGCAAAAGACTATTTAGCAGTTTATACAGCAGGAAGCTAAACTGTGGTACCTGCTGACATAGTTTATGGTAACAACACAGGAAATTTTGATTAGAAACAATGTTTTTTAGCTTATCAGGATCATTCCATTTCCAGAGCAATGCAGCAAAATTCTGAGAGAAACATTATTACAGAACCAGGCTCACTGCAACAGAAGATGAGAAACCCAGGTATTATGGCCCAAGCAAGAGAAAGTGCTTTCTGACTCTTTTTCCAGTATGTACATTTTACTTTAGAAACAAAGCATGAGAGGACTATAAATGCATATCTACTGTATTATTGTGATTGCACATTGTTTATGTTAATGATAGAAGAACCTAAAAATCCCAAACAAAGTCAGGACACACGATCCTAGATACCAGGAAAGCACATTTAAATTCAGACAAACTGACAGCCAATGAGTTTATCATTTGGTGCAAAAAGCAGTATCAGTATCCACAGTTTCAGAAATAACAGAGGAGGCTTGTAGGAAAAAAAATGTGAACCACACCCTAACATTCTGCTAAACTGGTGCCTTAACCAAGATATACTGTCCCTACTTGACACTTTAAATGGAACTGCATCATCTAGCAGGCAAGACAGACACAAGGATAGAAATCTATCTAGCATGTCTATTTATCTATTCAGATGTCACCTCTCAATCTGCTGATACTGAAAGCTGAATCAAGAAGCTTTACTTAAAGCTAGGCAGAGGAGAAAAAAAAGAGAATTGCAGAAAATTCAAAAGAAGGTAAAGTTTATTATATTTTTAATACAGAACACATTTTTCATTAACTTTACTATCATGAGTTAGGATTTTTTATGTAAATAATTTACAGTAATACAAGATGTGTGTGAGGTGAAAAATGAAGTAAATTTCAATCTAATTAAAAGGAAAAGCTAAGTGGCACATATTTCACTACTATATTGATGGGCTGAAGATCGTATATTTTAAAGATCTTCTAGCACCTAGAGACATAGGTAGGCACAATGAGAATTAGAAAGAAAAACAGATTAATCTTACAAAATACCTAAAATCAAGGAGAAACATTTGCTGGCCATTTTTTCAAAACTTTCTGCCTAAGACAATGTATCTTCATATCTAGTTTACTTCTGCAAGCCTGCAACATCATTTCACATTGTTTTGAAGTCTCTTAAAAGTATCAATAGCATAAATTATTTCTGAATGTCATGAAATACAGTGATGGCTCCATCAGCTAAACGGCTGTGACCACTGTTTAAGAAAATAAAGTCTGGCTGCTCTTCCTAAGTATTAAAGGGAATTTTTCACTAATGTCTGTAACTCCTTTTATCATCTGCATATGATTAAGTGCCTTGCCTAGTGGTATGTTAGAGGAGATATAGCAATGGGAGAAAATAGAGATATAAGTAAATCTAGAGACAGATGAAGCTAAGGATTTTTTTAACTTGTAACATGACTTATAGAAAGCCATTTTAAGGGGAGGAAGTTCCAGTTTCAAGGAATCTTTCCACCTTCAGACATGTCTTTTATCTTCAGGAAAAAATCACAATTTCCAACCATACCTGGAAAAATGCAATTAGTACTATGTAGTAGGCGTCCAGAAGATCTCGGATTGTAACGCAAGGAGTGAAGAGGAAGGGAGAGGTCTGGCACGGGGCAGAGAGAGAGGAAGTGCTTATGCCAGCAGATATAAGGGCATAACATAAACAATAAAGCGGAGACTGAGCATCATCCACACCGTATGTGCAGTGATCTCTTTCCCCTCAGCAGTCGGTAATCTGGACTGCCGGACAGTGTTGCCCGCCACGGCAACAGTAGTATATGAAGACAAATACTCTTTGTTAATGTAGAGTTTACATCAGCAAAGAACTTCACTGTTTACAAGCCTTCCTATTCCCACTTAAACATATTCACATCTAATAAAATTTCGTCATGCCAAAGAGACTATGCATGATAACACCTACAGCCTGATGCCCTTGATCTATCAGGAGTCTTAACTCCTGCCTAGCATAAGTAAACACTAGTAGGTGTTCCTCTACCATGCTTATCACGATATAAAGGTGATTTTAGGGTGGAAAACTGAATTAAATCTTGTGCAAAAGGCAGTGATTGGCAAGACTTTCTGGAAGGAAGCACTCTCTGACATATCAAATAGATCAAAGCATGAATCTGATCCTCCACTCTAATTTGGAACACAATCTTGTATGAACTTTCCACACCCTTGGACAGTGGCTTAATTGCAAAGAGTCATGGAATGACTGTTTCTCTGTTTGTCCAACTGAGGCTATTTCACTTCTTAAAGCTAATGACATATTCCCAGTGCAAGTGGTAGGGAGAAATAAAAGAGATAATCCACTTGTTAGAGCATTCACCTAGCTAGTCTAAACCCCAGCTCCACAAAATATTCATAGGAAATGAAACAACTTTGCAGAAGCAAAAACACAAGCCTGGAGTACCTAATAACAGTGCATAGGATTAGCTCTCCTCTCCAAATCAGACAATGAAATGTACCTTATTAAATGTCCTAGCCACTACTTTAATAGTGATAATCTCTGTATTTTGTTTGTTCTCATTGCATAGGCTTGACCTCAGCTTTAGGAGAGAGCTTCCAGCTGATCAGCGTTAGATGTTTCCTTCTATTTTAGGCTTAACTATCTAATTATCTGTGAAGAGCAGGAATCAGAGTTTTATTCCTTTCCTTGGCATTTTCTACTGCTTAGCTAAGACAGTTCTTTGCTCAGATGGCTGCATGCAGTGAATGCTCTGTTTTGGCACCAAAATCTCCAGGCTTTGCTAGAGAACCAGTTACTACGCAAACTAAGCCTGATGGCTGCACAGACATACACAAGCTGCTGGGATAGGCTGCTGTGCTCAAGAAGCATTGCCAAAGAACTGGAAAATGTGTCTAAATAAGGTATAAAAACTAAATGATCTTCACATCAGTGTCACAACACTTCAAATAATTAATTTAATTTCTGAGCATTTTTCATCAGAAAATATTTACACATCAAATATATTTTACTACAATATTTAAGAACTTGATCTAAAATCCAAGTAAGGAAGAGTAAATATCACAACAGACAGGATTTTCGTGTAGTTCTGCCCAAATCAAGCAGCTGCATTCAGCATTTCTAAAATAGTTGTAATTAACCTTTAATCTAAATTTAATAAAGGCAATCATTTAATTCCTTTAGCTGTTTATGTACAAAATACTGTGCAACACTGGTGATTGCAAATCCTCTACGATGAGGTGCACATTTAGAATCTGGCTTTTAAGCAACATCCTGTAGAGAAGTATATTTCAGTTTATATCATAATGAGTTCAAGGTAGAAATGAGCAAATTCCATGTGAAGCTACTGTCCAAATTGCTTAGTTAAAACTGCAAATCCTGGATTCAGGCATACACCTGCTTGTATATCAGAGTAGAAATTGCACAACAGTAAACACTCAAAGGCTTTCCCATTTTTGTCCCAATAACAGTTTAGATTCAGCTTGCCTAGAAAAATAAAAGTGAGGAAGTTTATGCAAACTCTTCAATGACGAAATGTATTCCACTTGAGAAGCAAATTAAAGATTATGTAGCAGTGACACCATTTCTCATACTATGTTCACAAAATTACCCTAGAGGTCCAGAAGAAGGACCCATATTGCATGACAAAAATTTGGGATGTGAATTTTCTGACTCAAAACATTTTTTCTGGGTGCAAAAAGGCAAATTGTTTGTGGAACGAATGGGAATAGTATCATTGAAAAATAATTTGTCAGCTGGCTATGAGGATTAAAAAAAACCAAAAACAAAACAAAAAAAAAGAGTTTTGAGAAGCTCTACTCTGGGGTTTGGAAGCAGTGACTGGGAAGGGTATTTGGCAAGGCAAGGTATTTGAGGCAGAAAATGAAAACATGAAGAAACATGCAAACAGTTTAAATGCCTCTGTTCAGTTTCTCCTGCAGTGACTGCAAGGCTCTCAAACAAGTGGTGCAGCAGAAGTTCAGCTATTAAATGCCACTCCTTTGCATAACATAAAAAGTTCAGAAAGCAGCTCACCAACATGTTGCCAGTACCAGATGGGTATAACAAGCAGGAAGTAAATGACTGATTGCATCCACCAGACCTCTGCGACTACCTGGCAGCAAAGTTGTACAGCCATGGACACATTCTGAAGAACTGATAATGTGGGGCATAAGACTTCAGAGGCTGCCCTGGAAAGTTAAACGAAGTTTTTTTAAAAAGTTTTAAAAAGTCAACTCTCGCAGAGCACTGAATATTCAATATCTGAATTTCAGAGATTGGTAAACAGGTTAGAGAAAGCAGAAAATTGTGTTATGTAAACTATGTGTTTCAACATTACATATTACTGAAGCTGGTCACAGGTACTGACTATGGCAGCAAGTATTTCACTCCATCAGGCCCCACAGAGTCAGCCCAGCTAAATGTGTTGGCAGTCATTCTACTCTCAGAGTAAGTAAACCAAATTATTTATGTCTGCATGCTCAGTAAAGGGCTGAACATGGGCCATAAAGAGCATATTGAAGATTCCGACTACAATACAGTAACCAAGGTCTAATGAAGTTGCTATATTACTTGCAGGTTATAAGCATCAGTGCTGGAGAGAGTCCAGTGAAGGCCAAATAAGATGATAAGTGGACCAGAGTATTTTTCTTTTGAGAAAAGACTGTGGGAGCTAAGGCTGTTTAGTCTAGGGAAGAGAAGATTGAGGCGGCATCTCATCAGTATTTACAAATATATAAATGGTGGGTGTCAGGAGGTTGGGGCATTCTTTTTTTTTTATGATGTCAAGCAACAGGAAAAAGGGTAATGGGATGAAGCTGGAACACAGCAAGTTCTATTTAAACATAAGAAAAAACTATTTCACTGTGAAGGTGATTGAGCCCTGGCACAGGCTGCCCAGGGAGGGTGTAGAGTCTCCTTCCTTGGAGGCCTTCAAGACCTGCCTGGACACGTTCCTATGCCACCTGATATAGGCTGACCTGCTTCTGCAGTAGGGTTGGACTAGATGATCTCCAAAGGTCTCTTCCAACACTACCATTCTATGATTCTGTGATCAGGTGAGGTACTCGAATGTTAACTTGGTACCCAGGATAAAGACATACTGCCATCCTGGAGGAGAATAAATCCACATTTTTACTTGTGTATTGAAAGCAATAGCTATGGAATCAGGGAGAAACAAGAAAAAAAAGAGCTTACCAGCTCTTTCCAGAGTAGAATTGTTATTTGCTTTTATGTATTTCAGTATTTTCTTACAGGGTCAAGAGCTTTCAGTATTTTCTTATAGGATCAAGAACTTTCTGATGAGGATGTTGTGGGAGACAGTATCAAAAGTCTTGCTGAAGTCAAGGTAGAAAACATTTGCTGCTCTCCCCTCATCTAATCAGCCAGTTATGCCCTCGTAGAAGGCTATCAGGTTGGTCAAATAGGATTTCCCCTTGGTGAGTCCATGTTGACTCCCTCTGATAACCACTTTTCCTTCATATATTTAGTGACAACAGTGAGGATGAATTGTTCTATCACATTTCCAGGGATGGAGGTGAGGCTGACCAGTCTGTAGTTTCCTGGGTCATCCTTCCTGCCCTTTTTGAAGTCTGGAGTGATATTGGCTTTCTCCAGTCCTCAGGCACCTCTACTGTCCTTCATGATTGTTCAAAAGTGATGGAGAGCAGCTTAGCAACCACATCAGTCAGCTCCATCAGCACTCTAGGATGCATCTCATCAGGTCCTACTGACTTATGAGCTTGCCCAGCAAGTCTTTAACCTCTTCCATACAGGGCAAGTCCTCTGCTGTGCTGGCCACCCTATTATCCTTGCTGGACTGGGCTTCCCGAAGGTCGGCCCTGGCCATAAAGATTGAAGCAAAGAAGGCATTCAGTAGCTCAGCCTTCTCTGCATCCTCAGTCACCAGGACACCCTCTGTGTTTGGCAGCAGGCCCACATTACCCCTCATCTTCCTTTTGTTGATGTACTTGAAAAAACCCTTCTGATTTTCCTTTAGTTCCCTGGCCAGGTTTAATTCTAGAGGGGCTCTAGCCTTCCTAGTTGCACCCCTACCTCCTCTGGTAAAGTTCCTATACTCTTCCCAAGAAATCAGGCCCTGTTTCCACCTCTCAAAGATGTCTACTTTCTCTCTGAGTTGTTTCAGCAGATCATTGCTCATCCATGGAGGCCTCCTGCCTCCTTTTCCTGCTTTCTCACATGTTGTGACACACTGATCCTGGGCTTGGAAGAAGTAGTGCTTGAAAATTGACCAGCTCTCATGGGCACTTCTACCTTCTAGGATCTTATCCCATGAGATCCATCCAAGCAGGTCTTTGAAGAGGCCAAAATCAGTTCACCCGAAATCCAGGGTCATGGTCCTGCTTTGTGTCCTGTTTCTTCAATATAGGAACTTGAACTCTGCCATCTCACTGTCACTGCAGCTGACGCCTCCAACCTTCACATCACCAACCAGATGGCACCAGGTTCCACAGCACAGCCCTCTTCGTTGGTTCCTCAACCATCTGCGACAGGAAGCTGTCATCAACATTCTGTAGGAACTTCCTAGACTCTTCTCCCATATATCTTGCTTGTGTTAAATGCACAAAAAATACCTGCATAAAAAGGGTATCAGATAGCAGATCTCACTTTGCACCTGATTACTTTTCTAATGTGTACAACATTCAAATCACCTGTCTCCTAAAGCACACATTTTGGAAAGTAAAAATGAGAACAGTGAAACTTTCTACATTCTTTTTAGCATCTGAAATAGAAAGGTTAGGAATTTTTCTCAAACTAGTTGCCTAGATTTTATTGACTGACCTATTCATTCAGAATTTATTCTCTCTCTATAGTAAATTTTCCAACTTCTGTCCAAATTTTTTTGTCTCTGAGTCAACAAACAGGCTTGACAGAGTTGAAAGGTCAACATCATCCCTGGAATATACAGTCAGTGCATCAGCACAGCTGTCACTGTTCACATTGGCACTTAACTTGGACAAGCCAAGCTTGTCTCCAGGACTTGTTTTGACAAACCATCTCAAGGAAAGAATTGCCATCAACAAGACAGCTTGTTGCAATATCTAATAAGTCAAGACTTGGTTTCTGTAACATGGAAAAGAGCTGGACAGCTAATATTCCCCCATGGAGATATCCTATGTCACCTTTCACCAGTGTGAAAAACCCATCCCAGAACAATTTCCTTCTCTAGGGATATTTAAGAGTAATAGCACAAATCACCAATCCTCCTTTCTCGTAACATTCAATTAAGGGTGTTAGGAATAAAACAAACCAAAAGTTGCATCAATCTGACCTCTTCTCCTATTTTAAACACCAAGCCTACTAAATTTAAAAGGAAACCAGAAAATAATTTTGCTGGCAGCAGCATGATCAGGAGCAATAAGCCATGCCAGGCGTCCACCACCTGCCCAGGCCTCAGATGGTGATAGCAGGCCACTAACTGGGCAGCTCTGCATTCCCTTGCCCACCCTCTGGCAGCCAGCTTCCCCACTGCTATCGTAATGACAAACTGGCCATTACTTCGTTAACATGCCAGCTAACAAATTAAAAAATAAAACTTTTGTAGCCAAAGTCTCCAAACAGAAAGAGTAATTATTGTATTTTTCACACAGTGAGCACAAATTGTATGCTAAAGAAATGCAACCCTATGTTCAGCATTGGTTTCAATTTCAACTTGTGTTGTGACAATATAAGGAAATTTGAGCACTTGTGAGGAGTTCAGGGGTAATGCTCACCTCTTCTTTCCTCCTCATGCATCACTGGCAGGGCTCTTTCCAGAGCATTGCCAACGGAGATCCTCTTGGCTTCTAAATTGTTTAGCATATGAACTAAGTACTACAGATCATGAAGAATACACAATACATTCTGCAATATATGCAATTTACATGACTGTAGAATATACTCCATGGACTGAAAATCTCCATCTCTGCTTAGGTTTGATTTTTTTTTTTTCATTGTTCAGTTTTTTGATGAAATAGCATCACAGTCAAACATTGAGCTGGTTGGAAATTCTTGAGCTGCTTTTTCAAGTCGAAATATAAATGGAAGTTGAAAACCAGGACTGACGAGGAAAAACCTTCCAAACCCATAACGGACTGGGTAATCCAGTGAAAGAGCATGTGAAACCAGAACAGGTGGCTAGTCAAAGCAGCTACCTGAGTTTGGCAGCACAGAGTATAAAACCTGGCCTCAGTCGGGCAGAGCAGAGTAACACCTGGGTTTCCCATATGCCACATAAGTGCTCTCCTGCAGACAGCTTTCCTTCTATTTTTGTGAAGAAGAAAAAAAATCTTAGAAGACCAAGATTTTATGTCAGTGTAAAATGGCTAAGATCCCAGATATCGTGATTTTACAGAGTAGGAAAGAAAAAGTATGTACTGTCTAGGTTTTTTAAGAGATGATAAACATTCTATGGGGCAGTTTGAAAGTGTTTCAATTTTAAGAGTAAAAAAAAAACGGTCTGGCATGGTTTCTAGCATCAATTTATAGCATTTGTCTTTATTGTTTTATGTTGGCTAGAGAGTTTCCGTATTTATTAGTTTGAATTGCTTTCACGCTGATGAGTTAGCCCTTTCAATTCTTCATCCCAGCACTGGGGTTGATAAAGTATTTCATATTTCTTTTGAGGCTGGCAAGTCTCCAAAGGAACGATACAGTTGGGAATTCACTGGAAATGAAATAATCTGAGTTATTAAATCCTGGTCAACTTCAGCCACTCCAGATTTCCAAACCTGTGAAAACACATTATTTGTATATGCTTAACTTTATTTGTCAGCACAAACCCCATGGATAGTATGCAATTCCAAATACTCAGGTTAACAAAGATAATTGAATCCATAAGCTTTTAAGTCTGTATTAGCTCTGTGTTAGTTTTCTATGCACTATTATATCTCCAGACGCATAAGAACAGGAACCATTTCAAAAGCAGTTCTGATTCTACCTGTCAGTAATAAACACTGTGAACTGCAGCTGCAAACTGTGCTCCATAGGTGAAAGACTGATAAGTGGTAACCTGAATTCATGGGTACTGGGTACAAGAAAAATAGGATTTAGACTGGACTGTGTCAACATGTTCTATAGTATACATTTCTGCTCAGTTTCAGCAAAGTGGAAGAAATACAAACTTAGCTAGATAAAAAATAAAATGATAGCTCAATACAAGAAGAGATGGAAGAGATGCAGCTGTCTGCTGCTTAATGGGATTGTTCTGTGTACAATAATATGAAGAGACACAGAACAATATACAAGCAAAATAGCTGAATGCAGTGCATACCAAAGACTTGTCTGAGTGACCAGATATCTTGGTGGTCTAATGACCAGAAGGAGTGAAGGCTGAACAGGAGACATAAGCAGAGGATCACTAACACTCGTGCATCAAATGATGGAAAGTGGCTGGCTAGATGAAGGGAGAGCAGTGGATGTCATCTACTTTGACTTCAGCAAGGCTTTTGACACCATCTCCCATAACATCCCCATCAGAAAGCTAGGCAATGTGGCTTGGATGAGTGGATGGCAAGGTGGAAAGAGCTGGCTGAATGACAGACGCCAGAGAGTGGTGATCAATGGCACAGAACCAAGTTGGAAGCTTGTGGCCAGTGGAGTTCCTCAGGGATGGGTTCTGGGGCCAGTCTTCTTCAACATCTTCATCAACAACCTGGATGAGGGCATAGAGTGTACCCTCAGCAAGTTCACTGAAGACACCAAACTGGGAGGGCTGGCNAGGGCCAGAGAACTTCTGGAGAGAGCCCAGTGCAGGGCCACCAAGATGATCAGGGGACTGGAGCACCTTCCTTCTGAGGAAAAGCTGCGGGAACTGGAGCTGTTTATTCTAGAGAAGAGGAGACTGAGGGGGGATCTCATTAATATTTACAAATATCTAAATGGTGGGTGTAAGGAGGTTGGGGCATCCCTTTTTTTCTATGGTATCTAGCAACAGGACAAGGGGTAATGGGATGAAGCTGGAACACAACAAGTTCCATTTACATACCAAAAAATACCTTGTTTTACTGTGAGGGTGATGGAGCAGTCGAACAGGCTGCCCAGGGAGGGTGTGGAGTCTCCTTCCTTGAAGATCTTCAAGACTCGTCTGTGTGCATTCCTGTGCAACCTGACCTAAGTGGACCTGCTTCTGCATGGGGGTTGAGCTTTAGAGGTCCCATCAAACCCCTACCATTCTATGATTCCATGATCCTATGAAACTGCACCTGAAGACTGAAGACTATAGCTTCATTTCCAAGTCACTGAAGAATAGAAAACTCTTATATGCAGTTGTTCTGCATATTTTCAAAAGTTTCCCCCCCTGGAAAGAAGCACTCAGTTGTTCCCTTTCCTCCAAGTACATTGCTATTTGTTCTGTACAGTGTGATACAGACAATTTCCAAATTCCAAAAAATACCAAGCAGATTTCTGGGAATCTATTTCCCTAACAACCATCCATCTGCTTATCCCAAACATTGAGTTTTTGATTCTGATCTCTCCAGCAGTGAAATAAGCACACTTTTCAATTTTTGCTTTAAAAGTGAACAACCTAAATCCCAGCAGTCAGAACTCACATGTTTTCTATCCTGGAGTGAGTTTCTTCTTGTTTGAGGTATTTCACTTTCTACAGATATTTAATTGAGTGAGATTTGAACTTGAGTCCTATATATGAAGCATAAGCCTCTTTTCTTTTACCTCTTCCTTTTTTTTTTTTTTTTTTTTGTGTGATTTTGATACAAGACGACATCTGGCAGACAGAACTTTCTTTCTGGAAGTTTATTCAGACTTGGTACAGTCCCAAGACAATATATTTTGCTGAAAAATACTCCTAACTCCCTAGCACTCCAGTTAAGCTTTGTATCACAAAGGTGTCTAAGTTTGCATGATTGAGGGAGCAGCACATGACATGAAGCAAAAATTCTGAAGGAAAAGACACTGTGGAAGAAAAATCCAGCACAGTGTTCTCTGATTCCTTTAAAGAAATTCCATCTTCTCTATTTTCCACATACAGCATGGGGGCAAAACTGTGGAGATTTTTCTTCCTTCAGTGCCTTGCAGACATACTTAGGTAGTGCTGATTGCTGCTTCTTAGAGAGCTAAAGAAATAAAGAAGAGACCTATGGGAATGAGCCTCTCTATTCCGTTACCGAAAATTATTATGTGAAGCTTTTCACTTAGCAAGAAACTTATGTACGGTATTTCATGCTGATTTGGGAAAGTCATGCTAAGAAATAAAAATCCATGTGATATTAGACCTTCATAGCCCAAGAGCAGAAGCAAAAAGAGATTCCTACTATTCCTGATTAGGGGCAAAACCTTTGAAAAAAGTTAATTATCTAAACCTCTTACACAACCTGCTGAAGTGCAGATGATTTCCTCACAAATGGTCCACGCTCATTCCCTCAAGTGTTCTTCAGACACTAAATTTAGCATATTTTGCAAGTATAAGGCCACTTTTCAGTAAAACTGGAAGTTTTAAGATGAAAATTTGAAAACCAGGAGAGGAGCCTTTAGCAGGTGTCAAAGAGTCCAAATCAGATAGCAGGAGGAAATATGATTATACTAGCATTTACACTACTAATATAAGTATACACCAAAGTCGATGAACACAAAAATGTGCCCACAATGAAGTAAATTCTTTCAACTGACCTTGAAAAATGTTGTCATAAAAGGCTAGGAAAAAAAGTTCTTCATTTATAAGGGGTCTTTGTGACTTGGTACCTTCCAGTAGGACTGTCAAATCCAGTTGACTGATATTTTTTTGCCAGAAAACATGCAGAAAAATCAGTGCATAGAAAATGATCCCCTATTTTTTCCTTCTCAGGATCAGATTGGATTCACATTCTTGTGTTTCACCTTTCAAGTTCCAGTATCTTTTAGGAAGGCTCTTTTAAGGCAGTATCTAGAAAGAGTATTTCACCTGAGAGATGTCAGTTTCCCTCTTTTTTGATTATTCTGGCCACAAAATAAGTCTGAAGCAAGAAAAAAACCAAACATTTCATTCTTGATTGCATGATTCTTGTGGTCCCATCAAAACCCAGTTCCAGGACATCACATTGAAAGCCTTCCACTTGCCAGAACTGGAATTCATGAAAAGGATTCATGCATATATTATGGATAACAGAGCACTCTCTCCCACGGACAAAGTCAATAGCTTCTTGGAGCAGATCTGTCCAGAGAGCTAAACGGTCATGGGTTTCATGTTTTGGAAATGTGGTCTGGTTACCACTGTGGCCTTGGAGGGCAAAGCTGGAATGTAGCTGGGGAAGCTGGCCACTTACAATCAGTGAAGAAAACATCTGATCTCACAGTCCTCAGTTGCTACAGACAGACTTTACACACTAAGCTCAAAATGCAAGGTTTTTCTTAATCACTTCCCAAAACAGCTCCAACTCCTTTCCAAAGTCTTGGCCCTCTAGAAAAGAGTGCACTAATCAAAATTCACTTTTGGCATAAACTGCTGTGAAGCCAGGGTTCTCATCCTCTGAACAAATGAGAAAATCTCCCTCTAGATTTGTATATGTTTTCAGAAAACAGAAAAATACCATCAAACTCACTCAAAAGCAAAGTAGGAAAACACACCAGTGTTGATGTTTCTCACAGCTGTAGCAAAAGCTTATTCCTGTAGAAATCAGACACAAAAGAATCAATACAAAAGACATTTTGACATATGGGAAAGACTGTGTAGATTTATGGTTTGGCATGAGGTTTATTCACAGGTATATTCTCTCCCATTCAAGAAGAAAGGAGGCAGTAAACAAGTTTTGCTGATCCTCTTGTAAATGACTATTTACATGAACTGGTCAGTTTGGAAGACAGGTTGTTTGGACCTGAATAACATCTCAAAAAACCCAACGTCACTCTTACTGTTGGTTAAATTACCATTTTTTCCAGTAAAGATAGGAAATAAGAATGATTTTGTCTGGTTTGTGGTGTTGTACAGTTGAATTAATATTATACAAGGAATAGCTTATAAACTTATAGTTTGGAAATCAGATAGAGCAAATATATTAAATACATTCCAGTGACTAATTATTTTATGATCTGATGAAAACATAGTCCTCAAAAATAGTGGCTATGACAAATTTAGATTTTATTATTACAAACATGAGAAAATGTTCTTTCATTTTATTGCTTCAGTTTGCCTCTGAACAGAAAAACTCAAGAAATAGTTGATTTTCCTAATCTTTGGTGATGCTCAAGTTGTACTAAAGAGATCTAGCGTAGGCAAAAAGAGCTAGTTTTCAGCTTCTGTGATCCTAAAGATTGACGACAATCTCTTATGAGTGTCTTGACAACACTACCAAAAAATCTGCCCCATAGATTATCATTCAAATTTTCTAGAAATGCAATTAAAAATAAAATCTATCTATCTAATCTATCTAAAAGCGAAAATTACGAGGGACATGCTATTCTCAGTATTTAGCCTTAAAAATTTACATCACAATAAAAAAATTCGTCTCTGATTTCACTGAAATCTCATGAGGAATAAATGTAGAGACAGTGGCAGTCTTTAAATCTATCTTCCTATAGAAATGTCAAAAAAATAATGTGTTATATATAAAGAATTAATTTTTTGTTCTAACTACCAAAAAACACCTAAGACAAACTCAAAACTATTACTAGTTTTAAAGAACAAACTCAAATAATTAATGTTAATAATTAGAATAAACCCCAAAATTCATGAATATACACAAAGGTATTTCCCATTTCCACCTTTAAAGATTAATTCCATTTTGTCTTATTTGAATACATCTCTTGGTCTAAAAGGAACAAGAAAAAACTTTCATCTGGAAGAGTTAAAGATGTACACTGACAGACAAGAGTCCTAAAATATTCATACTTTCACTCAAGTTAATGACTCTGAGAGCTTAAGAGTTCAATAAAACATTGTTTGCACACAATTTACACTTAAGTGAGTAATTAGCTAAATAGATGTGACCTCTTACATTCAACTTCAACTATGAAAGTACGCCTGCATTTTTCCAGGCAAAGCAAAGAATGAGCTCTCAACAACAGGCCATGAGGAGCACCAGGTATTTTGCAAGCACCAATTTCACATGTCTCAGGGTTTCCTAATTACAAACTTAATTGGAACTATTAAAAGTACAGAATATCTCCTCAGTTACTTCTAAATAAATCAATGTTGTGCTGACTTCCACAGAAAGGTTAGTAGTTTAAAATGAGTGCTTCTGAAAATTCAATTTCCACAAGTAATAACTCTTAAATAATTACAGGAAATCCTTGGCAGACCAATAGCAAGGGGAAAATACAACAAGAAGAAAAGAAATATCTGTTTTGCAAGTAAAAACAGTAGACTGTTTCCAGTAATAAATTAATTGACTTGATCACTTCAATAAATTCAACAACTAAAATTTAAGCTGTAATAGAGATGCAAACAATTCAGAAATCTGAAAAAAGCAAAGCCCTTCCAGAATTTCAAAATAATTTGTCACCAAAGTGAACATTTCCAGAAGGAGATAGATTTTTGCCCTCGTTATGATTAGAATATAGTTGCATCGTTGTCCTATGTACGCAAAAAACTTTTGAGATCTCTCTCCACCCCTCATTCTGTCAGATATTTACCTCAAGGCTGCCAAGAAGCCCAGATCTTCAGATTCTGCTTGTCACAATGGAAAATTTTATGAATAAACTGATGTTTTATTAACTATGTCTTTGCATTATACAAAGACTTCAGTCCCTAAAATAGGATGACTTTGACACAGAATCCAACCCAGGGAGCAGACTTCAATCAGTGCGAAGGATCTTGTAGCAATTTTCTGCCCTTGGGGGAGGTCAAAGACGGGAAACCTCCTCCACTTAGAAGCTGACACGGTATCTCACATAGGACCTATCAAATGAACCAAAAAGTTGTGTAAGAGAAAGTATGTAGCCCAGTGCTTCATCGGGTAGACACAATTTCAAGAAAGCTTGGTCCTACACACTGCAGGTCTGTGCTCATTCCTTCATCATAACTCAGAGGTGACAAGAGCAAAGGTGCTGAAAAACCTGACCCTTACATTTAATAATTAAACAACTTTTCCAGGGTTCGTATGGCTTGCTCTCTAGACTCTCAAACTGCTGACACAGACTTTTTAATTAACCTGCAAAAAGAAAAAATTACACAGCTCAGTAAGATACATGCTGTCCACATACAGCCCAGTTTATAGGCTTGTCTCTTTCCTTAATGTATCACAATATGTGGAAATGTATACTTGAAATTGCAATCAATATCATCCTTTTAAATTTTAGCACTAAATAGGCAGTATTACAACAAAAAATTCAGAACATAATGGCATATTAAATCTTACCTCTGAGAAGTGCAGTCGTGGTTTTATTCATGAGAAATTTTAGAACAGAACATCAGAAGGAACTACTGAAAAGGTACTGCTATGCTCCAACCTTCCTTCTGCATCACAGAACAAGCCACAAAACTAAGTTTTTACTGGAATCAAACAGCATGAGACAAACCAAATCTCAAACACACTGAACAGAAAGTCCACTGAACCACTTCCTTCATTGTTCCAGTACTTTATTGTCACTGGTGACCATCTTCACTTTAAATGTGAATTTGTCTAGTTCCAACTTCCAAACTCCAGGTCTTCTTTTATAACTTCAGTCTCTGCTTCTCACATATTTATTAGCAGATGTCTGTCCCTTCTCAGATGCCTGTAATTCTTTTCCTTTCTTTTTGACAAGCCAAACCTTTCCCAGAATCTCTCGATTTATAGCAAACTCCTCACTCTCTTGACTCATCTTGAGTTTTCTCACAATTACAAACTTCTATCTTGAGTTTTGGACAGCTGAAAACTATACAAGATTCAAAGAAATGTTGCTCAAAAGACAAATACAAAGTGACCCATCTTCTGGTTTTCTATTCATAAATCGCTGACATACTCCACACTTTAGTTCAAATAATTAGGAGAATACAATCAAAGTACTAATCTGATGTGGAATCAGGATAAACTGTTCTTCACAGTTAGTATTACAATAATGCTTTACACTTTTATTTTTATTATCTAAAAACTTGCTCATTTTCAAGTCTCACAGATAGTAGCGAAGAGATAATAGGCAAAAAAAAAAAAAAAAAAAAGATAAAAACAAGGATAGTACTTTGGAGACTTCGGTTTTGTGGAAATAATCTTACTAAGAAAGAAATGAATCAGCTATTCTCCAAACACCTCTATCATTAACATGATATGACTCTTGACCTTTACAAAATAATGAAAAAACTACAGTACTCTACAGAGCTGTTAGCTGCAAGTGAGAAACAAAACATTTCTTGGAAAAGCACAAGTGTAAAGGAAATATCATGCAATTTGAGATGGTGAAGAGATAGAAAATAAAACAGAAATTAGGTAGTCGTATCTGAAGACACCATTTAAATTTCCAATTATTTATAAAGAATAACATTCATTTATTAGCTGGTAAATTTTCTGCCCCGAGTCAAGAAAATTACACTTTCCAGTTATCACATTTTCATATTCAAACCAGGAAAAACAAGAAGAAAAAACATCTATTTACAAGGTACAGCAAACAGTTTAACTAGAGATGAGATGAAAAGGAAAATTTTTAAATAAGATTTTATGTTACTAAAATCCCGTCAAAAAGTGATCAGGCACAGTCAAGTAGAGTATGGAAATGAGAAGACCATCTGAACAAATTATATTTCACAGAAATGACAACCACAACTTCATTTTGTATATTTGAACCAGTTTGCTTACATAACCTCTGCCTACTGTTGAGGTCTGTATCTCAATAAAGCAAATGTGCAAATGGCATGGTTCCTGTTAGAAGAGAGTCTTCAATCAAGCTATATAGCTGCACAACACATTAAAATCCAGCAAGCTCACATTCAATGTAATTTTTGCATCTGTTTAAATTCTTGTTGCAGTAAGCAAGGCAAAAGGGTTAGAGGAACATACAGAAAGGAACTGCAGGTTTTTGTTATTTATTGGCCCTTCCAAGACAGTCCTTATAATGAAGGTAATACTAATTTTAATAATACCAGTAAATAAAGAGAACTGACTAAATCCAAGAACATTGTGAAAAGAGAACCAGATTGATAGAGTCAGTTCATATGATAATGGCAGCTACACAGGACATCTTATCTGAAATTTTGAATATTTTTGAATAAACAATTATCTACAGATTCTTGGACAAATTAACAAGTTTCTCATTGTCACAGTTCATTACTTTTTTTGGTTTTGATTTTAAGAAATCCTGACAGACATTCACAGAAGAATGGAACAGTATAGTTGATGTTAAAACAGTAATATATATTTATTACAAATAATTGGAATAGCAACATTTTATCACTGTAATTCCATGGATTTAGTCATGCCTATTGGCCCAGCAATTTTGCCAATGCTGAGCATGTCATATCCCCTGCTATCTCTGGCAAACACTTCATTTGTTCTGGGACGCATCAAAACAAAGTTTTTTTAGTAACCTCTGGCTTGATTAGCTCCAGTGACACCATTTCAGAGAAGGCGCTGCCTTAGGGAGATGGCAGAGGAGTCAAAATAGAAATGCAATACACTAATTTACAGTTATTTTCTTTGCAGCTGCAGTGATCTGAAAAGAAAGGCAATTAGAGGACGTGTGTAAGAATATAGGTATCAAAGGATTAATAGATTTGCCATTTTCCGATGATGTAAAACTCCTCTAGCCTGTAATACCAATTTTTTCCTAGTGCATCACTTTAAGAGTGCAATTTAGCAGGGTACTATTTAGGCTTGATCTGTTTGTAGCCTATTCCATGAGAACAGACTTTTTTTAACTTCAAAAACCTGGAGAATGCAACTCAATTTTAAGTATTGCTACAGTTTGAGATCATTAGTATAGATCTTCTTAAACACACTCAGAAACAAATATAACTCAAATCTCAGTATCTGAAAAACAAAGAGGACTTTTCACTCAAGCACCCTGGTGTCACAATAATCTGTGTAATTACTATAAATTAACCCCTTTTTTAATATTATAAATAGAATTATGTTTCATAAGTAAGCAAGTGCTTCTATCACTGCACTAAACAACATCCCTCCTTAATAAATGCTTATGAAATAAAACAAGGGTAGTTTTCACATGGTTTGAGCTCCAATTTGCTTACTTTGTTTACCAGTGACCATCATCTGAAAACATCTACTGACTAAACAGTTTCCTGAAGTAAACATTTCATTAACCTTTCTAAAGTGAACAGTTTCTCCCAGGAGAGAAAGCATGTTTCAGATAAAAGATAAAAGAACAGCAGAGCAGGGTACATGATCAAAAGAGCTTTCATATTACAGACTAGCTGGCAGATATCAGTAGTGCAAAAACCTAAGAGATACACAACTAGGTAATTACATACCAAAAACTCCATCTTTTTTGCTAGCAACCTAATCTTAACCATGCTCCACTAGGCAAACGGCTGGAAGCCACTTCTAATTTTTAGATAAAAGCATGATACTTCTAAGCTACAGTTGTGCTACTCACATATCCATTCACACCAAAGAGAGAAATTCTCTGAAAGCAGGGGGTTCTTCATGCACAGAGGACCCCTTTAGTACCTGACTTGAGCCACTGCAGCCCAGATTGCCCATAACATTTACAGGTTGTCCATCCACCACTTACAGGTTGTCCATCCACCACCTTGAAACAGCAAAGGACATTATTGCTTCCCTGTGATGAACCCATTCCGTACTGAAGCGGGATTCACGATTTCCCCTTATCACTACATCTGCCTCCTAAATGTCTATTTAAGTTATTTACAGTAACATTTTCTTCTTCTCCTTATAACAGTTTTCTTTCCACCAGGGCCTTGTTCTCCTGCTTACTTCTGAAGAGATCAAACAAAAGTATTGACTAGAGAAAGAAAACACTGGGAATTGAGTGTACACAAGATTATTCATTAAATGAACCTGTTTCCAAAAACCTTGCAGATAGAAAAATCTCAAAACACTTCATGTAATAACTGTACATAAAACATTTTCAGTCATGAGCATGATTTCTTTTCCAAAATCCCTTTAGAAATAAAAGCGGAGGTTTATCGTAGCTTTCCTTACCTCACTTTTTGTCTTTTCTGGGGTAAAACATATGACTTTATAGTACAAAATGCTGCAAGCAATTTTTTTAACTCATTTATCTCAGTGTTTCATTCTCTTACATTTTTCTTAATATTAAGAAATAATAGGCTCTGATGACTGCGTTTCATACAAGCATGAGTCTCCATCTACTTGCAAGTAAGGGATCTTGGGAAAAATAAAGGAGCACGGTGAATAATGGCAGTTAGAATAACTGATGCATGAGGACAGAAGCATAGTTAATTTGTGCTGTCATTGGTTACCCATCGTCATTGCCAAGTCTGACAAAGCTTACATTGGGGTAGCTCCCATTGTTTGTCTCCACTGATTAGATGTTGAAAAAGACAAGAAATTGTGCCATAGGAAACAAACAACAGCAGATATAGGCAGGAAGGGATATAGTTTCAAGACATTTGAAGGTGAGGGAAAAATACTTGAAATAAGTGCAACAAAGGACACTTACACTGGAGCTTCAAGGAGTTGCTAGTATAGTCCAGGCTATTTGCAGATGAAATTATTGTATAAGCTTCATTTTCAACACACTGGATGGTCTGAGGTAAGTAAAAGGCATTTAAAAATCAAAGTTAAAACTAAGTACACAGAACAAGAGAAACAAAAGAAATCCTATAAGCAAAGGTTATTACTTCAGAAACTATTTCTGTCCACTGTCCTTCCTATTTTCTTGCTAATCTTCACTGAAGCCTTAGCGGTGAAATATTCAGAAGTGTCCAGCCCCACTGAAATCCAATTTCTTTTTCTATTTTTAAAATTAAAGGTCTTGAGTCAAACCATGATATATTATGCAATGAATCTGCAACATGAAGAGCTGTATAACATTGCCAGCTAGTGGTCACTTGACTTCAGAACACAATAAGTCAATTCTAGCACAGTTTTAATATTTTTGAAATGTAATAAAATCTTTTATAGCAGTAGTTTAAGAAGATGACAAATAAATTGCAAACATGTTTTAGTAGCTTAGCTACCAGAACCTAAAATTCTGCGTGAAGGTAACTCTTGGTTCATGAGTATATTTACGTTTAGTTTTCCAAATCAAGAGCACATAGATATTTCAAGACCATAATAGCACTGATTGTAGCTTAATTAATGTTGTTCAATTTCATGGTCTGTGCCATCTCTGAGCTATGTATTCAGACATCTGGATAACAATGTGATTTTGTTATGATTGCTGATGATAAATACTATTTATCAGATAAAAGTGAACTCTCACAAAGCCACAGGCATCAGCAAAACAAACATGAAATGGATATTAAAGGATTGAAGAAAATGCAAGATTGTGCATTTATTATAAGGGTTTTATTTACAATAATTCCACTTACAAAAATAATGATGCATCTTTCTGCATTCTTCTTTAATCTAAGGTCTAGCATCAAACAGGCTGTCTTGTGAAGTAAGGTACAAACCAAAATGCATGGTAAAAGAGAGCATAGGAACAGAAAGAATGGAATCTAAAGCAAATGTCACGTCCTGCATACAAGCTTATTCTGTTTCCACAGATAGCTTCAATGGCTATGCTACCTTTGTGACAATTAAGTCAGTCAGCATTTTGCCTGTCATGTCACAGAGCTGAATATACATTTTGGAGACAGACATTTCCTACAGATTGCATAAGAAAAAAGGAATGTGAAGGAAATCATACCGGAAATTACAAATAATTTTTATAGCAGGCCGATGATACTACAAAGAGTCATCACTGAATAATTCTTATTAAAGCGTGGTTGCGATTAATACTGTCCTAATATGCTACAGGATCTATACTAGTCGATACTACCATTTGCAAGCAGTTTTAAACTTGCTTAGGGAGGCAGGGAATGAGGGTTTCAGTCAGTCTGTTATCAATGTTTTCTGCCATTTGCCTTTCCTCAGGGCAGGTGGACTCCACACCAGTCCTCTCTGCTCCTCTGCAGGGTACCTCACACACGTGGCAGCCCTGCATGGGCTGCTCCAACGTGTGTTCATCCCAAAGGCAGCAGCTCCTCTCTGTCTCTCATGTGGGTCTGCTCTGCAGCCCACAGGCTTTCCAGCACGGCCTGTGCCATGGCCACCTCCTCACACAGTCTCTTGTCCATCTGGGTGCTCTCACACAGAGCTGCTGGTGACTCTCAGTCTTGCCATTGCTCTCCATGGGTTGCAGGGGCACAGCTGCGTTCTCATCACAGGTTGCAGAGGGGTCTCTGGTCTGGTGCTCCTCCTTCCTTCCACTTTCTCTGACTGTGGGGTCTGCACGGTTGCCTCCATCTTGTGCCACTTCTACACCTCCTCCCAAGCACTTCGAATTCCCATCCCTAAATAGTCATGGCAGAGGCACCAGATTGGCCCAGCAGGGCTGGAGGTGAGTCTGAACCCAAGAGCCGGGGGAGAGACTCAGAACTCTTCACCAGGTCTTCACTGCAACCCCCTCCCCTTATTACCAAGGAAAAGCATCTCCTTGCTAAACTATGACAACCTACAAGAGTGATTCAACAGGCTGCATCTGCGCTAGTGACTTTGTCCAGAGCAGTTTTGAAGCACTTCTCCCAATTGTCTCAACAGTAGTTTTCACATACACTGAAGAGATTCCCTGGGCCTTGTACTAAGTCTTTCTGTCACAAGAACATCCAGTTAGCCCTTAAAACTTTTGCCTTTAGCTTTCCCAAATCACAATTGTGTTGGAGACTTTTGGCTCTAGGGGACCAAGCTAGATGAAATTCAGAGTAAATTCCCTGAACCACATCTGTAAACAGAAACAAAAGTCCAGGACAAGTCACCAACTACTGATCTCCTTTTTTTTTGTGCCAAATGATCTCTTAATGTAATTATAACCAGTTATAACACCACGTTTTCAAGCTCCTCTTACATTGTTACTCACCACTAAAAGAATCTAGATCTTCAAACACACATAATCACTGTTTGTCAGCAGATTATTTAACCAGCCTCAGCAGTGTCAGGTGCTGTGAAGTGCATCAGTAAACCTCCCAAGACACAAGCAGTCTCGCTGGCAAGCAGTGCAGCAAGTAATTCTAGATGGACCATTGTCATCTCCTCAAGCTCACAGGAATGACTTAGGTTTTGCTAAGCATCACAGCGCACAATGAAGCTTGTCTCCTTCAGGTTCTCAGATTCTCCTTAAATATTTGCAAAATTATCTAGCTGCTGGGAAATTACTATTTTTTAAGTTATGTTTTCAGGTGCTTGAAACAGTGCCCAACATACACTCTCCTCCAGTCAAAGGATGCTCTCTTGGGCTCCAGCTTGTCCACCAGAGACTGTGGCCTCAGTCTTGCTTGATCTTCATGTATGCCTCATGTTTTCCTCCCCCAGTTTCAATTATAAGGTGTTTATGTTTGCTTGCTAGAAGATGCTGGCAATAGTTTTCAAAGTCTGTAGTTACTAACTCATGCAGCTACAAACAGCTTGTGGAGGAACACCTGCAGACTGACAGTCACACTGTTACATTGCTGACAGTGACTCTACAAGGACTAGCACATTTATCATCTCTTGGATCACACTACACTGTACCAGCACTGGCCAATTTTCACTGCATTTTATATAATTCTCTCCACAGTCTTCACTCTTTACAGCCTAAAAATTTCGAGTGCCAAAAGCTCATTGATCTCAACTTCCAGTTTTCACTCTCTGACCCACACAATCCAATGCCAGGTATTGGATCCTACCAACAATAAGTGCCACCAATATACACACATATGCTTGCTTTCTCTTTTTTTTTTATACTTGGAGCTTTTCTTGATGTAGATTTCATTTCTGCACACAGAGCAGCATTTCAAATTTTCTGTAATGCAGATGCACAGTTAGCTCATCTGCCTGAGATAATGGAAAGACACTAAAACTAAACTGTTTCAGATTTAGTATTACCACCACAGAAATTATGCCCTGACAGACTTCCTGCTTGGTGGCACCACTTGCTTTTGCGGACACAGAGCAAAGCACTCTCTAGCCATCATCCACTCTACTAAAATGCTGTCAATCTTGGCAAGGTTTTTAAGTCACTCTTGTATTTGTGGCAAGGTAGTATAGCAACATTCAATGCAAGATGTTACATAAGAGGAAGGTGATTTCATTTAACAAAGCGATCTCAGATACACTGTGCATGCAGTTGCACAATGACAAGCACCGAGGCAGGCTACTAAGCAGTCTGGCCAGGATCCCTTGGGCATGGCATGGAGAGCAAATGACACTGTCTACTCAGCTCTCACACTTCCTGATTTCTTCTTAGTCAACTATGATATATTGACTGTGGAACATGATCTTTATAATCTTTTGTTGTGGACACTGATTGGGATCTTTCACCTCTCTAAGTTGTCATATAAACCTTGAGCAAAATGCCCGAGACATGTGATTCTTTTGTTTTCATATATGGGTATTCTATTGCTTCAGATTTCTCCCCCTGACAGAATTCACATTTCATTGTTTTTATTTCTGGCAAGCAAGTCATGTGAATGAAACTATGTACAGTATTCTGTAGCAGTTAACACCGTACTCTTGTTTGGCTGCTTCTAAGGCTTTAACACACCTTTCTGTTCACACTTTGATCATATTAGTCAGTATTTTTGGTACAAATCTCTATGCATTCTTTAGATTAATTATCTTAATTTATTTCCATTTGCTTTTCAGTAATTTAAGCAGTCTAACCACACAGAGGTGCGGCTCCTCCTGTGTCTGACTACTTTCAGTCACAAGCGCACTTAACACAACAGCTCACTCTTGCCAAAGGTATCCTGCTATTCACCACATTTAATTATATAACAGGAACATGTTCTACTTTCTATCATCTGCTTCAGTAAATACATTCCTCCTGTTCGAGTATGATTATTGTAGGGGGAAAAAAGGTATCAGTTTAGTGAGATCTGGACTAATCTGTATACAAACAGAAGACAGCTATTCAAGCTTACTAAAATTTTACAACATATTAACAACAGAGACTATACTGCACTGTGCATGAGCAGCTGAGGATTTTCAGTACATCCACAGAATGCATTCATGAAATTGACCTCAGATTTCACAACTGGCACTTCTAAAGAGATGAACAAAAAAAAAGGACGTTTAACTCCCTACGTCTGTCTTTTACTGGGAGATGTCTTTTGTAAGATTAGAAACAAAGTCTACACACGGTAAAGCTCTTTGTGGTCCTTTGAGTTGAAGAGTGATGTCAGATAATTTTTTTTAGATAGTTCAGTGGCTTTTTGCCATGGTGCAGGCACTGTATTTTCTCTGAAAGATCTGACAAGAAGGTCTCAGAATGCCATCCAAGAAGTATGGTGATATTTTTCTCAAGCATTTGAAGCTTGGTGCCTTAAGGCACTTTCTAACTCAAACAATACGCTGGCTTTGTGAATGTGTGTACTACTTCCTCAGCGAAGATTTTCTCCTATGACTAATTCTGCTTAGGAATACTGGTACAATCTTTTTACAGAGACACCTACACCTTAAAGCACTCCTGAAATCATGATGTGAAGGCCAACACTGTGACAGCAAAAGTCGAGATTTCCAGATATTTTTACTACTAACACTACTAGCCTTTCTAGACAGCTGCAACCGAGCAGTATCAGGCACTTGCATTCCCTGTTGTCAACAGGATTAATCATCTGAACCTTGGCTAGTAAAGAAATGATGCAGTCAAGGCTGAAGTGACCAGTACATGTAATGCTTTAAATAGCACTGCTACATCACATTTTCCTTGGACTTTTAGATCTTTTTTATGCAAGATGAAAAGGACACAAGAGAGCATTAAACTAGTGTTCCTCTGACAACAAGCAGCTGAACACTCCAATTCCAGCATGTGTATTTGTTACTAAACCCCATCATGTACCAGCTACTAGAAATCTTCTTGAAAGTCACATGGTCAGAAAAGAATCATCAAACTAAGGGGGGGAAAACCACTGGAGCATGAAAAATAAACAAAAGGCATTTTTATAGCATTAGAGTGGATCCTACTGGAATAAGCTGCAAAACGGACAACTGAGACTGCAGGTCTCAGGAACACTGGAAAATCTTGTGGCATCCAGCATATGATGAGAAAATGGTCCAGTTACAAGGGTTAAATTCTCTGCTTTGATGGCCAAGTTTTTTAGAGATAAAGCTTGACATGTAGGTTTTCCTACAACCTTTTGGTTCATAGGACTGATTTTTACAAATGTGGATATATTTCAGATAAAACCTTGGCTGAATCCATTGATTAACAGGATGTCAAGAGTATTTCATTTCACAGCTAGGTCTTACAATGTGCAAAGCACTATTTAAGTAAATTATTTTCCCAAAATCTTCTTACAATCAATATTTATCTTCATGTATCACCTTCCTGATAAAGCTTGCCCACTTCATGAGATATTTACTGGGTTTGAAAACTCGGTTAAGGAAGTCAAGTTGCTTTCTTCTCTCTCCTTAGTATCCTCATGCTATCGCAAATGCACTTCTACTGAAGTTACTCTACACCTTAGGTGGGTCAGGGCTTCTTGTAATTGTGTCAGAAATACAACATCACAAACTGATAATCTCAGATTTAGTTTAAAGTCTTTACAATTAAGTGAAATTAAACATTCCTATTTAAAAAGAAAATTTAATAAATTTACCTCAAAAGGTACACATGGAGTTTTTCCTGTCTCATTTTTACAGTCTCTCTTCTAAATGTAACTACACCAAACACTGAATAAAAGCAAATAAATTCAAAGATATTTGCCCTGGGCTGCTTCCACAAACTTAGAGGTAAGCTTTTACCTTTGTGTATTTCCTAATAAAATAAAAGACCAAGACCTCAACCAGCTGCTTGAGGCACCTGTGTAGAATTTTTTAGTATTATTGCTACATTACAGCCTGATGTGTCCCATCCCCCTCCCTTAGAGATGGGAGAAATAGGGAAAATGGGTTGTTTTTACTACCTTCAGTTATTGCCTAGAGTCATGAGTTGTTTTTCGTTTTGACAGATGCTGTAATGTCAAGGTGGCACCATCCNTACTTGGTTCTATAACCATTAGGAGTTTTCAGTGGTCTATATTTCCCAAGATATTTGCCCAAACATTTGAAAAACTAAAGCTAATTCATTGGCAGGGAAAGCTTGCAACTTGAGTTAAAATGGAAATGCATTGTCCAAGTGCATTAAATCCATAAGCATTCAGTTGCGATTATAAATTAGCAGCCCTGCAAATGGGTTCTTTTTCTCTAAGGACTTCACAGAGGCCCGCAGCCTCTCCCAAAGAGCAATATATGTGCCTGACATAGATCTGCAGGACATAACTGGCACCAGGTAGCATAGACTAATGAATATTTATACTCCTTAGTCTGGTTTTCAGTTTTATCTCAGGGTAAACACAAGTATAAATTGCACCCCTTTTAAACATTCCTTTTAATACTGTATTCAAAGTATTCTACACTAGCACTTTAATGCACCTTTAAAAATTTCTGGGACCAGTTCCATTGAATTAAGACTTCCGTGAGCGCAAGATACGTGAGCTGGAGTGATAGCTAGGCAAGTCTACAGAAATTTGACATTTTAGCTACTTATAGGTGCAGCCAATGATTAAAAAAATTAATTTCAGTCCTTGCGCAGGCATAAAGAAGTAAGAAAGCAATAAAACCCTGCTCTGGAGCTCTAAGCAACATGAAGGATGCTTAGGCCTGCATGCTTCTTTTTTTCATCAGCACTTAATGTTTTGATTTGTTACTAGAACGATTTTGCCAGCGTTTTTCCTTCACTATTTTTCATGGGGATATTTGAATCACTGCCCTGACAAAAGGCATCAAGTTGTCAAAAGTGGTATCTGCATACCATACGGCAGGAATCCCCATACATGACTAAGTGTCTTTAACAAAAGAGAACTCATTGCTTTCAAAAAAGACTGCAGTATTTTCTTGCAAAGTGTAAAAATATGCTTAAAATACTCTTTTATCAAAACTAAGAGAAAAGAGGAAAGTTAAACAGTAGGCTGCAGGACAAAATCTGCCTGTAAGACAGATTTTCTGGACAAAACAATATAACCACAGCAACGTTTCCACATGTGTAGAGAGTCACTTGACAAGGCTGATGTTGCTTGCCCATTGTTCACTGTCAGTTTTTGTGGCACTGCCACTACTTATTGTCCTTCTGAGCATGTTTTTGCCTCATTGCCTCATTGCCTCATTCACATAGCACAGAGCTAGCAGCAGAGTTTCCTTTACAGCCCATTTCTGTTTACATTGATACATAAGCATTACTCCACAACACTTCACACAGAAGCAACTTTCTGAAATCCATAAGAACAAAGCCTGATTTGGGTACGTAATCAGAAGTGGCCTTTGCTTCCTGTCAACAAAATCAATGTTTATAAAAAAATTCTGACTTCAACATTGTTGGCACCTCACTCAGTCGATCACACTTATATTACGCAGCTCTGTGTTTTTCTGGGATTTAGCAACCGATCAAGTAATTACATTCAAATTAAGGAACAATTTTACCACTCTTCCTTTAAAGTGTTGATGTTAAGCATAAGAAAAAGGTACCTTTATACCGACACAGGCTGTCATGGTTTAGCAAGGAGCCACTTTTGCTTGGTAACAGGGAGAGCGGGTTGCAGTGAAGACCCAGTAAAGAGTTCCCAGTCTCTCCCCCGGCTCTTGGGTTCAGACCCACCTCTGGCCCTGCTGGGCCAATCTGGCGCCTCTGCCATCACAATTTAGGGATGGAAATTCGAAGTGCTTGGAGGAAGTGTAAGAGTGATACAAGATGGAGGCGACCATGCAGACCCCACAGTCAGAGAAATGAAGGAAGGAGGAGCACCAGACCAGAGACCCCTCTGCAACCTGTGGTGAGAACGCAGCTGTGCCCCTGCAACCCATGGAGGGCAACGGCAGGACTGAGAGCCACCAGCAGCTCCCTGTGAGTGCACCTGGATGGGCAGATACTGTGTGAGGAGGTGGCCATGGCACAGGACATGCTGGAGAGCCTGCGGGCCACAGAGCAGATCCACACGAGAGGCAGAGAGAAGCTGCAGTTTTTGGGATAAATGCGCATAGGAGCAGCCCGTGCAGGGCTGCCATGTGTGTGAGGTACCCCACGGATGTGCAGGGAGGACTGGTGTGGAGCTCATCTGCCCTGAGGAAAGGGAAATGGCAGAAGCCATCAGGAATAGGCTGACTGACACCCCCATTCTTGCCCCTCTGAGCCATTCAGGTAAAAGAGGGAAGGAGTGGGGAGAAAGTAGTCTTAAAGGACTGGTCGGACTCTTCATCATTGTTTTATTCTGCTCATGTTTTGGGTTTTTATGCTTTAGTTGGTATTAAATTATTTCCCATTTTCTTCCCCAACCCGAGTAGCCTGATCTGTTTTATCCTGCACCTTAAGCAGCAATTAAGCTCTCCCTGCCCTTTAGCAATCCTCAGGTCTTTGGTACTTGAGGCTAATCATGGTCTTTTGTTCCCTGATGGGCATAAACCATGACACAGGCTTCAAGGGCCAGGGAGCAGCAATGCTAGGCCTGTCAGTGTTATCCTGAACCTTGCTCAACATCCTCCATCCTCTTATTGTAAAGTGTTCTTTTAGTGAACAGAGCAAGATCTCTTTTTTAGAGGCAATGAGAGAAGACAAATAAAACCTTCTTTCCTGCAACATGTATTCAAGAGAAATCATCTATATTTTTTTAATGGTTTAATATATGAGATTCAAGCCTTTACTTGTACTCTTTGAGAATCTCCTTACCATCAAGGTCTGACAACACATGAGATGCCATGCCAACAGAAGGCATAAAACTATGCTTGTTTTCCTCACCTACACCAAAAATAGGCTATTATGCTTATCTTCTCATTCTGTTTCCCAAATATTTTCAGACATACTGGAAGTGTCCAAGTATAGCCCATTAAGCTTGGGAGATCCTGCAAGTGAAGAGGGTTGGATCACATCAACAGAAAAGTCTGGGCAGATTTGTTAAACAAGTTTTTAAATCTAATTCTTGATAAAAGATGTTCTGATACCAGTATATATAACAGATAGGTTAAAACACTTGTTTAAATAATCTAAATCCTAGATCAAAGTTTTATTATAGTCTCTCAGCATATTATAATCAAGGCACAGTAGTATCATATTTTTCTGATAAACACACGTACAAGGCAGCATAAAATCTCTGCAGAGAGGAATAAGAAACAAGTATCCTAATCTTAGTTTTCCAGACCTTTATTCTGTCTTCTCCTTTCTCCTGCTTTTGTCAATGAGACTATGTTTGATTTCTCATGAAAATACATCTCACCGTAACAACTGGAACTTACTTTCTCTCTCTTCACAGTTCAACACAAATGAAGACCAGAAGCTGTCCTAAAGAAGCACAGCCAGAGGCAGTGAGGCACTATCTTAACTCTTATTGCATTCTTACATTAAAACAAAACATGCTCTGGAGCAGTGGTTTCCCAACCCAGAGGGTGAACATCCCAGGCCTGTACAAGGCAACTCACAGCGTGGCAGAAGTTAGAAACTCACAGAGTTAGAAACTGTTTATCTAAAAAGCAAGTAAGAAAGCAAACTTTACTAACAGTCAGTATGTCTCAACACTAGCACCCTTACTTGGTTCGTGTGTCAGATGGTCACGTACCATGTACACAGTACAGAAGGTTGGTGTTTCGTGACCCAGAGGAGAGCTTTGTGCCCAGATAGCCAAGAAGGCCAATGGCATCCTGGCCTCTATCAGGAACAGTGTTGTCAGCAGGAGGAGGGAGGTGATCATTCCCCAGTACTTGGCTTTGGTGAGGCTGCACCTCAAATACTGTGTCCAGTTTTGGGCTCCTCTCTACAAGAAGGACATGGAGGTGCTGGAGAGGATCCAGAGATGGGCTGCCAAGCTAGGAAAGGATTTGGAGCACGTCTCATACGAAGAACTGCTGAGGGATCTGGGGCTATTTAGCCTGGAGCAAAGAAAGCTCAGGGGAGACGTCATCACTCTCTACAACTACCTGAAAGTAAGTTGTAGCAAGGCAGGGGTCCATCTGTTCTCCCTAGTAACAAGCAACAGAGCAATAGGAAGCGGCCTCAAGTTGTGCCAGGGGAGGATATGAGGAGGAATTTTATTTCCTGAAAGGGTTGCCAGGCATGGAAATAGGCTGCCCAGGGAGGTGGTGGAGTCACCATCCCTGGAGGTGTTCAGGAGACAGTTGGATGTTGTACTTGGGGAAATGGTCTAGTGGTTGATAGGGTTGAGACAAAACTTGGACTTGATAATCTTAAGGGTCTCTTCCAGTCAAAGCAATTCCATGATTCTATGACAGCGGCACCCTCACTCATTCATTCATCTTCAGTGTACTGTGACATCTTGTAGTTTACATGTGCCCAGTAAGCGCATCTAGGGATTGTATTACTGATTGTATTACTGATTTGTTTATAAATAAACAAATCTGCACAAAATGACCAAGACACCCCAAAATTCCTGGAAAAAAAACCAAACTAACTTGCAGATTGAAGGCAATAACTGAGGACAAACAAAGAAGATGCAGAGTTGACACTTCTGCTCTTAGTAAGAGTCCTTTGTCAATTATACTGCATCGATGTACCAATGACAATCTAATCACATTTGACAAGAACTTGGCCAAAACAACCATCAAGGCAACTGTTTGAAATAAGAATTTCCATTCACTAACAATGAACCTCAGTTCAAGCGTATGTTGTACCTTCAGGTGTTAGCTAGTCACAGCATGAAACAATCAGGATTATCAAGGGATTTAAAAACCAACCATCAAGGACATGAAGACAAACCTTTGCCAGTTTCATCAGTGATGTTTAGAGTCACGTAATAACCCAGTACTTCATAAAATTGCAGAAACGACATCAATGAAGGTTAAGAAAAAAGCAGTATTAGAACAAGTTACGGGGTTTGAGAGGTTTCTTATACCACTGGATGAAAACAGAGGTGTTTCAAACCCATCTCAGTTAACAGCACTTGACGGATTTTTTAAATGACACGATACATGAAGAACAACTTATTAGTCTCTAAAGAAAAGATGTTCTAGAGAAGGTATTCTCAACAGTAAGTGGTTTCTTTCACAAAAATCTTGTTTTATAGAAAAACTTTACAAGTGTAACCACCAAAGAAGTGGCTGCTTTGACTGGAATTTAAAAAAAAAAAAAAAAAAAGCATCCTAGGATAAGGCTACAATGACAGTGACACAATTCCTTCACAGGTAGGTGAGTGCAGCAACATAGCAATTAACTTGGTGCCAGAAGCACACAAAGTACTACGAGCTGTCATCAAAGTGGTCAATTTTATAAAAACAAGACTCTCCAAGTCTCTCTCTAGTATTCTATACTAGAATATTTATAGCGCTTTGGAAAGAGATGGGGAGTGACCACGAAAGTCCTTTGTATCACAGAAGATCACTGGTTCTCTCATAGCAATGTGCTTAAAGGAGCTGTCACACTTGAAAGAGTACACATTTTTTTTCTTTCTCAGAAAGACAAGTAAGTGTTCCAAATCTACTGACCTTTTCTGTGATGAAAAGGGCTTGTCAGTACTATACTTCCTAGGCCGATATTTTTGAAACACAAACATCTTTAATCTGTCTCTTCAAGGCGAAGGTGATATTTTAATAATGAGTGAGAAGAAAGCTGTTGGTTTTTTTTAAGAAACTCATTCCATGGAAAGAAGAATTTGAAAACCAGAAGCGTAGAAAGGTTTTCAACACGTGATTTTGTTGCAAAATTAGTGCAAAGATGTCACCTATAAAAACCGTCATACCTGTACACTAAGCTGTTTAAAAATCTACAAAATCAGAAGTTCTACAGACTTTCAATACTTTTGAGAAACATAAAAATTCAACACCTTCCAGCCAGCTTGCAAGAATGACAGATATCGGGGAAGACAGAAACTTACTTGTTGATTTTTAACAAACACCTTTTTATAATTTGTGGACAGGACTGAAAAAATGAGCATAATAATTCAGTAAGGAGAAGCAGCAATGCACTTCTTCCATTTGGATCTGTGTATCTTTATGAGCTATCTTTCTCAGCAATGACAGCCTTTAAAACCAAGTATCAAAATAAATTGGACATCGAATCTCTGCACTAAAAGGCTTTCAAAACTAATGAAGCATATTCCACAGTATCATTCATTACAAGTTACTAATTTTCTATTAAGAGCAAAAAGGCTTTTTGTATCACTAATAATTCTTTTTAAGTTCTTTTCTTAATCTGTATCTCATTTCATTTTTTTTGTTCTTTATAATGTACTTCATTAGTTCCGCAGTATTTGCATAGAATTTACATATTTATAAATACTCTATATATTTATAATGAGTGCATGCTAAAAGTATTTCTTTACATCTAGCTCTCAGCAAAAGGAGGACATAGATCTCTTAGAGCTGGCCCAGAGGAGGGCCAAGAAAATCACAGGGCTGGAGCACCTCTCCTATGAAGACAGGCTGAGAGAGCTGGGGCTGTTTAGCCTGGAGAAGGGAAGGCTCTGGGGAGATTCCTTCAGTGTGTGAAGGAGGCTTTAAAGAAAGAGAGACCTTTTACCAGGGCCAGTAGTGACTGGACTAGGGGCAAAAGTTCTAAACTGAAAAGGATAAGGTTAGATTAGGCATAAGAAAAACTTTTACCACTTTTTTACAGTGGTGAGGCACTACAACAGGTTGTCCTGAAAAGTTCTGGATGCCCCTCCCCTGGAAGAATTGAAGGTCAAGGAGGATGGGGTCTTGAGCTATATAGTCCAGTGAAAGATGTCCCTGACCCATGACCTTTAAAGGTCTCTTACAACCTCAACCATTCTATGACTCTGAGAGTCTACTTTAAAAATTCAGATTTGATCCACTGCTGGAATACTATTAGCAGTAATAAATTTGACACTTCCTACTTTTAACACTACAGTATGACTGCAATCTGGTCTGCAGGCAAAAATTTAAAAAATTTAAAAAAAAAAAAAGATATCCAGTATAAAAGCCCAGGCTTGAATTTCAAGTAATTAAAAGAAAGTCCCAAACCTCACCAGAAAAAGCATCTTAATTCTGTAGTACATGTGCAATGTCTTTCTTTCTTTTTTCAGTTGACTCCTTTCCAATTTTTCCACTTCTCTACCCCAGTGGACACCAAGGTAGACAGCAAAGGGGCTTCTGAGCAAAGCACCATTTTCATCACGCTTGCTGACACAGACACAACACAACACAGACACGTTAGTTCAAGTACCCTCATTCAGCCATAGGATTAAAGCACTTCTGTTCTGAAACTGGGAAGGCACAACAGCAAGCCTGGAAGAACACACACTTACACCTGCAAACTTAAAAGCTCAAGACGTAGATTTATTATGCATTAAGAAGCTTATTAACTTAAAAAAACAAACCGTGTAGTACAAAAGGTTTGTTATCTCTGCTCAAGGTGGAACAAGTTTCAAAATATATGTTTTTACAATTTGTTCAGTCAATACACAATTCTTTTAAAAAACTGTATATCTGTCAATACCCTCATTGCATTTATAAATATATGATTTACACAGCACCCCATCTGGAAAAATTTAAATTCCTTACAAATATCTACATATGTTGCATATAAAACATTCATAGGAGTACTTCATTAAAGTTGGGTTTAATGGTCCATATACACTGCAGCAAAATACATATAAATCTATGTATTTTTCATAAAATGTCTCTAAAAATTAGCACATTTATAGCCCGTAACTCCTTTATCATAATTTGATATGAATATATCCATGAGATTCAGTAGGTAAGACAGTGATATGAAGGCTAAATATTATTAATAACTGAACACTAAGTAGGAGTTAAGGCAGGGTGAGAAGAATTAATAGGAAAGATTAATACATATTGCAGATAAAGTGACAAAATGCAATAAATATACACATTTCTTGATGTTAACTGTTCTGGCATCCCCTGATTTTCCTGCCTTGCAAGTCAGGTGTGTCCACATTTCTGACACTGTTCATTTTATAATAAAAATCCTATATTTTTACAGCAAAACATTAACATGTCTCAGGTGCCATCTGGGTTTACTCTGCCTGCTCAGAGCTGACCGTTTTGTAATGCGGGTTTAACACTTCAATATGACTGCCATGTGCGATCATACATCCTTAGAAGTCATCTTAGTTTCATCATTGGTTTTTTGGTAATCACTGGACTTCTCATTACTAAGTAACAACATAATTCAGTAAATTTAATTACTTTTGTGGACAACCATCATTTCAGATACAAGAACTTTATAGATCAGTACTTCTCACATCATTGAGGACTCCATGTGGCATACATGCAGACAGAAGGCATAAGAAACACAGAACAACCTTTAACAGCGGTGACAGAAACCATTCTGCCTCAAACCTGATTATTTTGCATACAACTTTGGGAATTTAGCATTCAAACTTTAAAAAACAATCCATTCCATCTGTATATGTGTGATTTTACCTAATAGCAGGATTTGATATTGCATTTGAAGTCTAATATTGGATCAAATCACCCTCCAGCAGTTACAGCTCCCTTCCTCTCAGAGGCCAGATAATCCGTACATCCTGCCAGGCTTCCAGAGACATTCCAGAACTTCCAGAATCAGTGCACAAACTTGTTTCAGTCTCCTCAGAAGTGAGGCTTCATATACTGCTATCTTGCAGCAGTGGTTCAAGGTCCTCTTCACTCCTTCTCTCTAGGTTGTTACTCAGAGTACTGCTGATGTTGTTGCTGTGCTCAGGAATAAAGAACGTGAACGGTAAAGCCAGAAGAACAATGCATGCTCCAACCAGGAAAGGTGGACCAGGAATTATTGTTCTCTGTGGGGAAACAAGCATATAAAAAAACTCATGAAGTTTTAGACATTGACTTTTGCATTAACTATACCATTCAGGAAACAGATAATGGGAGATATATTTACAGTAACTGTAAATTGCCTTTTTTTTTCCTTTAAGCAACATATCTGTTAAATCAAGCAAGCCTCCTTTGAACATTAATACAGCAAAGGTTTCAACATGCAGAAGTACAAATCACAGAATCACAGTATCTTAAAGGTTGGAAGGGACCTGGAAAGACATCTAGTCCAAGCCCCCAGCCAGAGCAGGACCACCTAGAATAGGTCAATAAATCTTCAAAACTTACACCTTTTTTTCCACTTCATTGTGAAGTATGCCAGCTATCAAAGCAAGCCATAAAAATCAACAGACATCCCCAAGAACTAACACACAAGTGAGAAAATTAACTGCAGGCTGTGCAGTACACTCTATTCTTAAAGCAGACAGAAGTTGTTGGCACATATGATAACTTGGTATTTGGAGTTATTGTCTTTTGCATTTAAGCAGTTTATTTTTAATTTTAAAATACAACTTACCTACATTTCATAGCCATAATTAAAAACAAGGACCAGGTTATAAGATTAATTTTAAGCCTTCCAAGTTTGATGGCAGAACTCTACAAAAGGCTGTGTCTGCAATTTGTCAACTTTTTTTTTTAATCTTAAACAACTTTAATTTAGTTTTAGTTCACAAAAAAAATACAGAAAAGTAAGAACATAAGACTTGTCAATCAAGTGCATTTTTTCTACCAAATGAAATGCAGGAAGTTATTCTAATATGAAGAGAGAAAGCAGCTGAAGTTAAGCACACAGTAACAGCATATTTCCCTTGCTCCAACTTTCATTGCAAGCAGAGGCCTAATTTTTCAGCTGACAGTCTCAAAATTTAAATTATATAATCATATTAACAGAATTTATATTAGCAATATTACTTAAATCTTCAAGTGCTGCTAAACCCACAAGTACTTAAAGAATGTAATAAACTTCCGTGAATTAGTATCCTCAGTTGTAGTATAACAGCTGATTTATCTGAACAGCTTATGAATATTCCACTATTGCAGCGTCACTGAAGGGAATAAGAAGCTTTGAAAAGCAGTCCTTGTTCATTGCATTGCCAAGTGTTATTATCACTCTCCAAACACAGCCTACAACTGCACTGTTTGCTCTAAAAGCTCTGTGTGGATAATTATAATGATGAAACCTCACTCTCTTCAGGCTTTCCAGTTCTGAAAACAGTTATTTAAACGGGAATCAAGACAGATATGCTTAACTGTTATTATTTATGCTCTGCAGTGCAGATACACAATATCTTTCTTGAATAGTGGCATCAGATCTTTCCTTTGATGAAACAGAATCAGAAGTGTGACCTATGGTAACACTGCAACTCTTCCAAGAAAAAACAGTGATAGTAAAATCCTGCTAAGTCCTCTAGAGTAACAGGAATGAATATTTAAAGTTAAGTCAAAGAAGGAAAAAAAACTTTTAGCTGTTTAAAATAAAAAGGGTCAAAAATGAACTTTAGGATGTGTTTTCCTCCAGAACAACCACTAGGATGCATTCTTCTCCAATTACTCTACTGCATTTCCATCCAGGCTTTCCCATCACCGTTGTTTGAATATCACCGTTTACAAAGCCATTATATCTAATAATTTGGTTTAGTATACCATCCATTAGTAAACACAGCATACTTTTTATCTGAGAGGTACAATACTAAATTATGACAATAATTAGCTTTCACTAGTTCAGTTAAACTTGAAGGTTCCCTCAAAGTAAAATGTGTCAAAAGTTACTCAGATTTATTCTGCACATTAATAATTTTGACAATAGCTATACAAATAACTCATTTCTGATAACTTTAAAACCTGTTTCTTGTGGTTGCAGTAACACCCAGTATTGCACTAGTGGAAACAAAACAAGTGTTTTTATTTCACATCAATAGCACACTGTTTGGTCAAAATTCAGCACAGTAACAGTGCGTTCTCAGTTGAATTCCCATAGACTCAGATTTTGACAAGCAGGGATAGAATACAAGCTTAAACAAAAATAAAATTAATGATGCCTGTCACAAACTAAAACACATCATATCAGTTAACTGCAGTTCCACAGACATCCAGTAACTTTTGAAAGCAAGTTACTTCACCAATTAAAATTGTTACAAAAATGCTTCTTGGTGAATATTTATTATACCACTTACTAAAATCACGAAAATATTATTTGAAACTACATATATCTGTAAAGAAACTCTTAGTTATCAATTTAAAACATTGAACAAAATCAAGAGACAGCTAGTTTGCAATTGGGCCTTGCAAATTCAAGGTACTACTAGTACTAGTCTTGTAAACTTCATTTGTATGCATTTATTGATTTCCTTGTTTAGTTTTGGAACCTTCTCTGGTTTTCACTTCCACTCCTTTTACTTAAATCCATTTTTTAAGCTCTATAACATTTAAATTGTGGAGTTCTTGCCCACTATCATATTAGACTTGAACATAAGAATTAGTTGGAAAAAAATGTAAGCCTATAATTCAGGAAACTAATAATACATGCTAGATGCCTGGTAACACAGAATCATAGAATAGCAGGGTTGGAAGAGATCATCTAGTCCACCCCCCCTGCAGAAACAGGTTCACCTAGATCAGGTCACATAGGAACACGTCCAGGTGGGTTTTGAAGACCTCCAAGGAAGGCGACTCCACAACCTCCCTGGGCAGCCTGTGCCAGGGCTCTGGCACCCTCACAGCGAAATAGTTTTTTCGTATATTTAAGTGGAACTTTTTGTTTTCCAGCTTCATCTGATTACCCTTTGTCCTGTTGCTAGATACAATACAAAAAAAAGGATGTCCCAACCTCCTGACACCCACCCTTTAGATATTTGCTATCTCCCCTCAGTCTCCTCTTTACTAGACTAAACAGCCCCAGTTCCTCCAGCCTCTCCTCATATGAAAGATGTTCCAGTGCCCTGATCATCTTGGTGGCCCTGCACTGGACTCTCTCCTGAAGTTCTCTGTCCCTGTAACTGTTAACAGAGAAAGATAACTCAGACGTTTAACAAAACTTGTGGCTAGTTATGTATGTACACTTAAGAGTTGTCCCCCTGTAATGAGAATAAAAAGCAATCTTAGTTACGCAAATACGTATTTTGCTGTACTGCTAATAAAGAGACACCAATAAATAAGCAGGTGTTCAAGAAAACAGACAAAATTGTTTAATTTAGAGCCATGGTTTAGAAAAATCATGATTTTATAGGGAGCTCATACATTAGGCTTCAGTACAGAAACTTTTTTCTATCACAAGCTTTATAAACTCCACAATGGAAGGTTTGACTCATGTATAACTTACTGGAGCAATCAGTTGCCTCACTGTTATACACCTGGACTACTTCAACAAAAGAAAAAACCCATATATGGATATTTGTAGCAGGAGTGTGTGTACCATGTCAAAAAGCCACCACACTCCCTGTCCCCAAGAAAAGCTCAGATGATTTGATGTCTTACAAAAGAGTTCATGAATGAAATGTAACAACAAAGTTCTTGAAAACCTGAAATCATGATTATAAAGGTTTTTCTATACGTTACTATAGTTTCCTTTTTGTACAATACAAAAAATTGTCTTTGCTTTCTTGCTGTAAAACTCTACTCAATTTGCTCAAACTACAGAGCACTCCACCATAAGTAGGCCAGTGAGCAGTACATTCAAACACTGGTTGCAGTTAATATCTGGGAAGATTTAAAGACTGGGGGATGAACAACAAACTGCTGTTTCCATGGTAACAGCCATCAGTTATTTACACATTCAGCTAATTTGCTGTCCTTCTTAAGAACGAGGGTAGAGATCACCATCTCTCTGAAAAGTTCATTCTTAGTATTTTGAAAAAACAATGGAATTGCACCTGACGAGGCCACAGCAATCAAGGTAGAATGAGAAATAAGTCCACAAGATTTTCTCAACTCTAGTAAGCATATATTTAATATTTTGCCAGACAAATAGGAAAGAACAGAGCAGGCAAAAATGCAGACTTGAAATAAAAATGGAAAGAATGAAATAAAAAACTGAAGGGAGATCCAAAAAAAAAAAAAACATTGTACAGGATTAAATTCTCCCCTCTCCCCTAAGTTTCATACAGGCAAGGAGAGGTGATGAATAGCACTGTTACTGCTACTGGGAAAAAAACACACATATCTTGATTCAGTACTGAATTGCTGTATATATGAATAATTAACCTATTGCTGATCCAAAGATAAACCTGTTATGGTTTACTGTATTACCAAGATGACTTCCCTATTGTCAAAATTTCATATAGTTCAATAAAGCTGAGAAGTGATAAATAAGTAGTTCAAGAATGAGGAAAACATTTTTAAATCAACCAAAATGACAGATTGTTACCATTATGAGTTCTACACTCAAAATTTCACATCAAATTTTAAACTTACAACATCACTGGGATCTAGCATTGCCTTTTTTCCTGAAGTCTGATCAGGTGGCAATTCATCGAGCTCCATATGAAAGAGAAAGAAAATAAAGCCATATAGTGCTGGTCCCAGGCCACTGCACAGACCTCTTACTCCAGTTATTATTCCTTGGACAACACCTAAGGAAAAAAAGAATTAAACTCTTGGAGTCAACAGTTCCGAGTGCATCATACGGCTGTTCCAAAAGAGCACATCTCAATTATTCCTTATTTTTTCGATTTTAAGGAAAACATTTAAGACAACTTTGCTGGATTAAAATAATGCTCTGCATGATTATAGCTCTGTCACTGTACTTGCAAGCTACTGGAAGCAGTACGAGTTTTTAACATGAGCGACTAAATTTATGGGCAAATCTAACTTTCTGTATTAAGAGCTCCTTCACTTTCACTCAAAGCCTAAAATGAAGAAAACAGAGGTTATGTGCTACCCGCTCAATATATTTTCAACTGCAATTTAGAGTAATATATCTCTGTGTTAAGGGTTGCTGTCGGCAAAATACAGACAAACTCTAAGAGACTTCTTCCCCTCACAAGTCTAAAATCAGGATTAAAGTTCCAAGTAACTTATCTGAGGCAGCAGTACTGCAGTAAACTCAAAGTAACAGATTGGTTGCAGTTTTACATTAGGTTTCTTTAAAAGTTTTATTAATCAAAATTCTAAGGGTATATTTCTGTTTCAATTTCATGAAGTGACTGTGATAACAGTTTAAAAAGGTTTTTTATGATCTTACAGATTAAGGGTCTACAGAATGCTATTTTTACAATATTAGTAGTCTGTGTATCCCCTTCCTTAAGACTGTAACTTGTAAAATGGAAAGGAAGGAAACACACCAAAAAAGAAGATGTCAGTTTTTATTCATAGATTGACACATAAGCTTAAAATCTTGGTGCCACTAGGTGGCAAAATTTCACACTAGAAACTATTGTCTGCCTGAGAGATTATCAGTAGTTTTCTCCATGTAAAATGAAAGATAAATGATTTCTGTCAACTTAAACTACTCATTAAATGACATGAACTGTAAACATGTCCTTTAAAAGTCTTTTAAGTGTCTCTATTAGAAATAAAAATAGTGGACAGAGGAATGCCACATACAATACCGTCTTCTACACCTTTCAAACCCAGAGACATGCCTTCTAGAACTGCACTTAGTTAGTTTCAAGTTGTACAATGTTGAAGCAAGCCAATATCTATGATCTATATGTAAAAGACTTCTAAAAAGGAGAAAACTAAATCCAGTTATTATACGCCAGTGTTACATTTTGTGATGACTCCTTCTCTCACTTGATTTTAAACGAGGAGTTATTTCTGCTTGTTCATTCCCCTTCACATCAAAACTAATGAATGCTACTATCCTTTTCTATGTCTTGAAAATATGATTATAGTAAATAGGGCCAACTTTTCCATACAAAACTGAGGTTCTTGTACAGATTTAATCTAATGAAATGTGTTTTGAACTTCTATTATGAAGATGATATTGTTACATTCTCATTATCTACTTTGAGAATAATATTTTTAATTAAAAAAGAGGAAGGAAAAAACATAAATGTTACCACCTTTGGTTTTGGTGCTTTTGCAGTACTTTTAGAATCATAGAGTGGTAGAGGTTAGAAGGGACCTTTAGCAATCATCTAGTCCAACCCCCCTATCAAAGTAGGTCCACCTAGATCAGGTCACATAGGAACAGGTCCAGGTGGATTTTGAAAACCTCCAGTGGAGACTCCACACCTTCCCTGGGCAGCCTGTGCCAGGGCTCTTTCACTCTCACAGGAAAGAATTTTTTGTCTTTTACAGGAAGCTGGTAAGACAGAAACAGTATTTTGTAATGTACATTTGATAAATTTGTGCACTTCCTTTCTCTCTGCATAGACTGGCAGACGATCCCAGCTACTTCCAAAGAAACTCATTACTATCAACATACTTTAACAGTACAGTTATATAAGTATTCTGCTTTCTGAACTGAAAAGCCATCCAACACAGCAGTTTGATGCTCAAATAAACTTATTCAATACCCACCTTGTTGATCTGACCCTGCATTTCGTGAAACCAGAGTACTGATTGCTGGGAATGTAACACTTGACATTGCTGCTATAGCTCCTGCTGCCCACATCATCCTGTGTTAAATACATAATTTGAAATAAAGATAAGACTACCCATACAATTACTCTCCAGTCCTCCAAAGATGGTCACAAGGGTAACCTCATTAAAGTTTAATGCCCTTTCAAAAATACTCTTACTCAAATGCTTGAAGGCTGGAAATTGTCTGATCAGGGCCTTCTTCCTGCTCCCCTCTCACAAATTACCCTAAGTTTGTTGGAACAGAACCACATTCGATTCTTCACTAGCTATTGCAGCAGAGGAAAGGAGAGATGTGGAAGTGAAGTGATGCATAGGCTTTCCAAACTAAAGACTAAAAAAGGAACAATCTCACAAGGCATTCCAGTTCTTTAACTTGTGTAACTCAATAGCAAGTACTGTTGATAAAAAACAAGCATTCATAGTCAGTAGGACACATGTCATGAAGAAAATGCTGTTCTAGTTTACAATTCTAGCTCAGTTTAAAGACAGTTTTTTCCAGACAAGAAGCTCTAAATAGTTTCCAAGATCAATAGTCATGGTAAGACAATGACAATTTAGTAGTAAAGACAAAAAGTAGAGCTCTGGTTAACTGATTGATAGAATGGATCTAGTGGAATTATTGGAGACAACACACTACTAACTAGCTTGTGAGTTCAAGAAAAAGTTTAAACCATGTGTGTAAACATAAAACTTACTGAACTGAAAATGTGCAAAGACTTCCTTTTCAAAAAGGCTTAGTCTGTAACATACACTAAGTACCTGGAAAATTCTATCATTCCTACTCGTGCAAAATTCAGACCAAACTTTAGTATTGTAGCACGCTTGAGAACACTTAATTCACAGAACATTTATAGACTCAGAAGTAAATGGCAGAATTTCTTGGAAAAATTTCAGTTCCTTAACAGGTACATACCTATGAAAATGGATGCTTACCAAGACTGAGATCCGAAACCATACCAAGCCAACTGAAGGACCTGAAAGCCAAGGCCAAGGAGAACTGTATTTTTGTTCCCTATAGACCTCACCAAGATCCCGAGAAACACAGTCTGCAAGATAAATTCGTTCACCCAAAAGTTATGACAAAAAGCCAGATTGTTAAAGTAATTGATCCTTCTACACAAAGTAATTCAGAAGACCTTTCAGCTGCTGAAGAAATTAACACTACTCATGCTCTTATTTCCCCTCTATTAAGTCCATAATGTGGACTAGTCACAGCAGCATTTGATGTACAGACAAATTTAACTATTAAAAGGCTTCAACTTTAGGACATGAGGAGACATATCTATCATCTTCTCTGTAACTCCTCAGATGTATTCCGTCTCACTGTCTGTTCCTACTGTAAACAAGCTTTTGTTTCCATCTCCATCAAAATAACGACTTGAATTGGTAAGGAAGCACTAAGCTGACGCCAGTAAAACTGGTAAACACTGAGGAATGTGTTGTTTACATCAAAACAGTAAGATCTCCACTTGGCTAAGGATGGTAACAAAGATATAACACATTGTATGTTCCAGTCCTCTTCCTGTTACCACAGCAGGAAAATGGCACCAAAAAACCTGATTTCTAACACATATAAAGGCCCTGTCCAAAAACTAGATCACTGTTGCCTTAAAGTGGTACGAAAGCAACATATCTCACAGTTACTCAGCCTCCTTTCTGAGCCCAAAGAAGTCTGGACAGATTATGTCAATACCTGCATTGGTTGCATGCAAGTTTGGCAACATGAGCCACCTGACTAGGTGCAAATAGCATGATTTTTGCTTAATAAAAGCAGCACATATCTCTTTCAGAAGGCCGTGCATTAAATAACCAGTTTTCTATATCATTTTAATGATTTAAAGCCAGAGTTCCAACACATTTACTAATCTAAGCTTCGCAAATTTTATTTTCCTTTTCCAATGTCCAAGTCCAGTATTTTTTAGGGAAAGTAAGACACTTACGCAGACTGTATATGAATATAATCTCTAGTGAATGCAAGACATACTGGCATTTTAGAGCAAGTATTAAGTTTGTAGACAAGCTTAATGGTTAGAAGAGCATGCCTCAGCATTTACTTTGAACTGTTTAACAAAAACATTGAAAAGAATGAAGCTTACCTGGGCTATTACAGATAGAATGCCTAGCATAGCTATAAATGCTGCAATGCTAGCAGATCCAAAACCTATAATCTGAAGGGAAGCATAAAATGCATAAAACAAATATAAAACACAATCCAGGACAATCACTAGGAAAGAGGTATCTTCCTCAAAGATACCACTAATCCCTGTTTAGAACCTAGATGCATGCAGGTAGTGTCCACTTTTGAGAATAACCCTTACTCTGACTGTTTGCCAAGAAAAAAAAAAATAGAAATTGCCTTAAAAAAAAAAAAAAAGAAGCCAGAGAATGTCATGTATTTGGAAATCAAAGTTCTCTGTCCCCTCCCACAGACACATTAGCTTGGCAACAGGCAAGATGCCCACAACAAAAAGTGCTGCACTGGACGGGAACAAAAGTCTGCTTAATTTTATGACTACATGCTTAAGCTATGGCAGGCTTTATGCATCAGGAGCCAAGTGTTACTTAGTGCTTGAATTAGCAAAAAACCCTTCCCTTATTTTTCAAAGCTGCATTTTTCCAGAGAGCAGTATTTCTGTCTTCAACAAGAAATAAGTTTTAGGAGATGCTTATTTAAACCTCCTTTGTAAAATGTGGAGACACTAACACTTACCTGTTGCAAGTACAGAAAAAAACTAGAATACTGGCCAGCTTCAGGCACATAGGAGAGAAGTACTGTAACACAGATTAGAAGAACTGTAGAATCTTTTCTAGCCTTATTCAGAGACTGTAAAACAAAGAAACAGAAGTACTGTAACACTAGTATGAAGCCTAATGAAAATACAGACAGCAGAAAATGTATTCAACATTTTCAAGATCCATCTTTACCCACGCATAAGTGAAAAAAAAACCCTACATGTCAAAACAGTCACACTGAACATTAAGCTAGAATCTCCTGTTATATAAGGTTTGTAGTATCTGATTCTTCTCCAAAGCTTCCGTTTGAATTTTGAAGCTACTGCTCAGTACAAAATTCCAAGTATTCACTGAAAATGGCATCATATAATATTTAGGGAAAAGCATAATATCTAACTAGTCTCTGTAATAACTTGCTCTGAAAGATGCTATTAAATAACAGAGTCATTGCAAGTGTTTATCTTCCAAAATTATGAGAGTATTTTTCCTTGTATATTTCATAGAATCATTACAGCCACCGCTGTAAAAGACAATAAGAAAAGTTTCTAAAAATACATCAGAAATAAAGGAGAGCTAAAAGGAATCTCCACTCTTTACTGGATGCACAGGGAAGCTTAATGATCCAAGACGAGTAAAAGCCTGAGGTACTTCATGGTTTCTTTTCTTCTGTCTTCAATACTAAAACCAGCTCTTCTCTGGCCTCCTAAGCCAGAAGCCAGGGACAGGGGATGGAATGAAGCCCCCTTGGTCCAAGGAGAAATGGTGAGTGACCTGTTGCTCCATCTTGATTCTCAAGTGGATGGGACCTGTTGGGATCCACCTGAAGGCACTGAGAGAGCTGACAGAAGTGTTCACCAAGCCACTCTCCATCATCTACCAGCAGTCCTGGCTCAATAGGGAGGTCCCAGAGGACCTGGAGAATGGCTTACGTGACCTCCTCATGTAAAAGGGCTCATCTGATTTTCTTCTATGACAAAGTAACCTGCTTAGTGGACAAGGGAAAGGCTGTGGATGTGGTCTTCCTGGACTTCAGTAAAAACTTGTACAGTCTCCCACAGCATCCTCCTGGAGAAATTGGCTGCCCATGGCTGGACTTACTTAGAGACGGGTGAGAAACTGGCTGGATGGCTGGGCCAAGAGAGTGGTGATGAATGGCGTTAAATCCAGTTGGCAACTAGTTACCAGTATTGTTCCCCAGGGCTCAGTGGTGAGGCCTGTTTTGTTCAACATCTTTATCAATGACTGCGGTGAGAAGATCAAATGCACTCTCAGTAAATTTGCTGATGAACACCAAGCTGAGAGGGAGCATAGAGCTCCTTAAGGGCAGGAAGGCTCTTCAGAGGGACCTGGAGAGGCTAGAGCGATGGGATGAGGTCAGGTGCCTGAGGTTCAACAAGGTCCCAGGTTGACACTAAGTTGATAATAAACTAACCATGAGCCAGCAATGTGCTCTCATAGCCAAGAAGGCCAATGGCATTCTGAGATGCATCAAGAAGAGTGTGTCCAGCAGGTCAAGGGACGTTTTCCTCTCCCTCTACTCTGCCCTGGTGAGGTCTCATTTGGAGTCCTGTGTCCAGTTCTGGACTACCCAGCTCAAGAGGGACAGGGAACTTCTGGAGACAGTCCAGCACAGAGCCACCAAGATGACCAGGGGATTGGAATATCTTCCTTATGAGGAAAGGCTGCAGGAATTGGAGCTGTTTAGCCTGGAGAAGAGGACACTGAGAGGAGAATCATAGAATGGTAGGGGTTGGAAGGGACCTTTTAGAGATCAT
>WBNH01008848.1:0-20166 GCA_013401255.1 Urocolius indicus | reverse complement strand
TAAATGGTGGATGTTGGGAGGTTGGGGCATCCCATTTTTCTGTCATATCTAGTGATGGGACAAGGGGTAATAGAATGAAGCTGGAAGACAAAAAGTTCCATTTAAACATAAGAAAAAATTTTGTTACTGTGAGGGTGACAGATCCCTGGCACAGGCTGCCCGGCGAGAGCGTGGGGTCTCCTTCCTTGGAGGTCTTCAAAACTCACCTGAATTCGTTCCTATGTGACCTGATCCAGGTTGACCTGCTTTAGCAGAGGGGTTGGACTAGATGACCTCTAAAGTTCCTTCCAACCCCTACCATTCTATGATTCTACGGTTTAGTAATGGGCCTGGCAGTGCGAGGTTAGTAGTTGGACGTGATGATCTTAAAGGTCTATTCCCAAACATAATAAATCTATGCTTCTACTCTTTCTTCTCAAGACATCAAGGTGTAACACAAACGCAAATTAGCCAAATAACTGTTAGTTAGCAAAGAAGTTAATAGTAAAACTGCATTACACGTTTTAATGCTTCCAATATATGTCTGTAGAAAAAAGAACAGGCTTTATAGATTCATACTATGTTAAAAATAATTTAGATATAAGCAAAAGTAGCATTCAAGAGCAGGCAAGACATTTCCAACCCAAAGTACAAAGCATACAATGAACATCAAAAAAAATCTTACAATATCAGATTTTGGAGTCTGTAGCAGTGTCAGAATTCGTAATTTCTCTGACAATAAAACAGACTTGAGTTAGAAACGTAAACCCTTTCGCTTTTGATTTCACAATAAACGTTATTTCCAATTCAAGAATCATTTCCTCCACAAAGTTTGGTTTTGGTTTCTATATATAGCTAGATTTTTTTTGTGCAGGAGAACACAGATTATAGTACACTAAGTAATGATGCTACTAGTAAAGTTAAAGATTTCTCAAACTTAAAAAATGCAATATATTATTATTTATTTAAAATTATTTATTATCAATTATTTATTAATTACTTATTGAAGTGCATCTTACTGCAAAAGGGTCTGCTTGTTCCCACGATATAGAAGCTCCCCATGAAGCTGGTCTCATTTTTTCTGGCAGAGATTCTGGCACAGCCAGCAGGATAAAGAATATGTCCACAACAGCAACTAATGTGGCCACTACTATGACAACGTTATCTCCATATCTNTGTAGAAAAAAGAACAGGCTTTATAGATTCATACTATGTTAAAAATAATTTAGATATAAGCAAAAGTAGCATTCAAGAGCAGGCAAGACATTTCCAACCCAAAGTACAAAGCATACAATGAACATCAAAAAAAATCTTACAATATCAGATTTTGGAGTCTGTAGCAGTGTCAGAATTCGTAATTTCTCTGACAATAAAACAGACTTGAGTTAGAAACGTAAACCCTTTCGCTTTTGATTTCACAATAAACGTTATTTCCAATTCAAGAATCATTTCCTCCACAAAGTTTGGTTTTGGTTTCTATATATAGCTAGATTTTTTTTGTGCAGGAGAACACAGATTATAGTACACTAAGTAATGATGCTACTAGTAAAGTTAAAGATTTCTCAAACTTAAAAAATGCAATATATTATTATTTATTTAAAATTATTTATTATCAATTATTTATTAATTACTTATTGAAGTGCATCTTACTGCAAAAGGGTCTGCTTGTTCCCACGATATAGAAGCTCCCCATGAAGCTGGTCTCATTTTTTCTGGCAGAGATTCTGGCACAGCCAGCAGGATAAAGAATATGTCCACAACAGCAACTAATGTGGCCACTACTATGACAACGTTATCTCCATAGCTGGCAGACAGGTATGCTCCAATGGCTGGACTAATTACCATACTTGCAGCAAAGGTCGCATGTACCTACACACAAGAACAGTTTATAGATTTGTTGAAGTGGTTATTCTGTCACTGCAGAAAAATGAGTAACCTGCTCAGCACCATCACCCTTATCCAGCAGTGTAATCTTAAAAAAAAAAAAAAAAGCACCAGTCAAATTCTAAATCAGAAAATAAACAAACAAACAAAAGAGTCACTTATGACAGCAAATATGGGTCCAAACACAGTTTCTCCAACCTTCTCCACAGTTCACATAACAAGATGGGATCTACAAAGAGCAAGTTTGGCTCTAAGAAAAACATTTTTTTTCCAACGATGATTTGATGAAAATTCACTGAAAATTGTCCGCACATTTAAATGCCTGCCTAATTGAACATGAGCCTCAGCACTGCTTAATAAATGGAGTAATACATAACACCTCTGTTAACAGTTTGCATCTTAAATACAAAGCTGCCACTGAATTGCACAACCAACTAGGAATTCATTAGGTATGACAACTTCAACAACTGTATTGCTTCACACTATGCCGTAGTGACAAGCAGCTACTAACATATCACTCACTATACTCCCATGTAGTGTAACATGATGAAAAATCAAGTTAAATTGCACTATAAAAATCATCAGAAAAGGTTAAAAACTTCAAACTAGCATTGTTGTAATCACTACTCTTTTCCAGTACCAAAATAAAAAAACATGCTGAGTAAGTATTTCAGAGTTTAAGTATGAACACAAGCTATAAATTCAGCTTTATACCAAGCAAAAAAATATCTAGGAAATAATAACAAACAAACTGATTAGAGATACAGACCTAATCAACACAACTGCACTTTTGTCTATCACTTTAGAAAATTTTAGATCTAGCTGTTCCTGTTAACAGAAAACTGTTTGAAGGTATACAAATATATGCTCCAAATACATTATTTATAGGCAGGAGAAATAAAGTAGGAACTCCAGAAATTTTAAACCTGTTTCATGCTATCCTACACACAAGTTTGCTTCAAGAGTATCAAGTCCTTTATTTTCTTAACTGTTAAATCAATACCTAAGAAATCATACCTCCTTAAGGCTCAAAATAAAGAAAAACCTTAACAGTTCCAAGTACAATGTAGTCAGCGAAAAATCAAGTCAGCCCATGAATAGCTATATAATGAAAATAGATGCACAGAGGATAAGACAAATGATGTTCAAAGGCTAACTAAGGTTATCTATCAATGAGTCTCCAAACCCTAAACCAATATAGATATTCAGGAATGCAAACTAAGCAGGAATTACTGCTGGAAAGGCTAGTTTGTATTAACTATTTTTTTCATTTCTTGCTAATGAAGAGAGTTCATGACTAAGTTACTAAAAAAATTACATTACATATTTTTGCTCTTCCTGCTTGACCACAGAAAAAGTCATTCTGTACGAAAGAGAAATTATGTAAGCTGGACGTACAATTTACAGAGTATGAAATAACTTGCATATCCTTTAATAAAATTTCTTGTTCTGCCTGTGAAACTTAAAACATGTTTTGTTACACAGCCTCTGTGCAGGTAAAGCTGCCAAATTCTTACTCTGACTGCACGGAGCAGTCTACGCAGCAGTAAAAAGTCTAAATTAGACTTCCAAAAACCTAATGTAGTGCCTTGATTCACAGTTCATTCCCTTTTCTATCAAACTAATTACATTAATCAGGAAACAAGCTGTGCATCAAAACATAAGTACAGTATGAAGGCCCGTAATCTGACTTTTTTCAAGTTTAGCTTATCTTACCAGTCCATAGGCTGTAATTCTTTCTTGTTCCTGTGTTACATCAGCTACATAGGCAAGTATTACAGAATATGTAACAGAAAAGATTCCAGATAATGAAATCATAGCGAAGAACCACCTAATGATTTAAAAGCAACAATTAGAAAGTTTAAGCAAAGAGCTCTTGCTTCTCTTTTAATAAAGAAGAAAGTTTGTATTTAAGCTATAAGAAGTGTTCCCAAAGAATTAATATAGAAAATTATTTCTATTAACATATGGAAATAGTTAGTTGCACAATCTCACTTCAATATTTGAAAACAGTATTTTATTTTATTTACATTCTACTCTTTACATAAGTCTGAAAGAAGAAGTAGCCCATTCAGGACACAGTATCTACACATTTTCAAATTTACTTCAGCTTTGAGAGTGTTAGTTATAAAACATGAACTCTCTGAAAACATAGCTTCTCAATGAGAAAAGAATAAACTACCATATATAATACTTTGGAAGCTGAACTCTGAATGCATTCAGCATATAAAAAGTTCTTCTGTGACGTTCCTGAGCTTCACTGAATGTAAGTGAAACTGAAACCAACTCCACTCCACTTAGCCAAGACTTTGAAGTTGCCTAATCAAAGAGTTAAAATATCTTGTTTGCAGAAGTTATATTTCTCTGTCATTTAGCCTTTTAGCTTTAGAAATAAAGCAGTCACATCTCAGGGGAGAAAAAAAAAAAACAACAGCTGAGCTTACAACTGAGTCTGGGATATCAAATCCTTCTATTTACTGTTATACTTGCGCAAATACAATAACTAAATCATATTCCATAATTTCTACTTCTATTTCTTAAACAGAAGAGTACCAGAATAATGCAATCACATCTTGAAAGAAAAGTGGCTTCCCTCTTGTCATATTGTGCCTCTCTCACTTCCTCCTCTGACTGAATTTCTGCTACAGTGACAAAGCTCACTACTGCAGTCCGTATCACTTACCATGGACTTATTCTCATTATTGGAAATGGGGCACAGGTGAAGAAAACTGTAAGAAGAAGAAAGTATTTTCTTCCCCATGCATCTGATAAAGCACCTATTAATGGAGCACTGAGAAAGGACAAAAACCCCTGTGACAGAAGAAAAATAATTAATGTCCATATTTAGATTTACAAGTTCTAATCATAAACTTTTAAAAATAAGAATGGAATTTTATTTTAAATTAACACAAAATTGGAGATAAGTGAAACTACAGTTTCTTCTGTAGCCTGATTTTCTGTGATTCTGATGTTTCACGTTTCAAATATATTGATCATGAGTGCATTTTAAAAAAGCATGAATTTACTTGGCGGAAATTTATGGCTTTGTTCCTCATGAGTCAGATTTTTTTATCTAACATGTTTTACTGTCATCCAAAACACTTTTGATGTTTCATAAACAGCATTTTAAAGAATGTATTGGACACTTACGTCTAAGCTCACTGTGGTCTATGATCCCCTGTTTATTTTACCTGTTAGAGCAATACATACATTTAGACCAAAATATTCATGCTCTTTTCTACAGACATACTCTGTAGAAAGAACACGAGGAACCCTGCATTCACCACATAAGTGATATTCATAATTGCAGCACACTATGAACAGAGCTGAAAGAAAATAACAAGAGGAACATAAATGTTGCTCTTCTAACAACGCAATGCAAAGTTAGCTTCTTTTAGTCTGAGACATCCTGACATCCCAAGTCCATGGTGTTCCACCACGCCACCATGAAAGATACCAAGACAAGCCACGAAAGATACCAAGTCCATCCTAAAGATTTAAGAGGAGGCTGCGGGGTAGATCTCATTAATATTTACAAATACCTATATGGTGGGTGTCAGGAGATTGGGGCACCCCATTTTCTGTTGTATCTAGCAACACGACAAGGGGTAAATGAAGCTGGAACACAAAAACTTCCACTTAAACGTAAGAAAAAAACTTTTGTACTGCGAGTGTGAGGGAGCAGTGGAACAGGCTGCTCAGGGAGAGTGTGGAGTCTCCTTCCTTGGAGGTCTTCAAGACTCATCTGGACGTGTTCCTGTGTGGCCTGATCTAGGCAGACCTGCTTCTGCAGGGGCATTGGTCTAGATGATCTCTGAAGGTCCCTTCCAACCCTACCATTCTGTGATTCTATGTCATATTCTTACAGCTTTAGATTTGCTTTAGATTTTTAGGTAACACTTTATATTTGTTACCCAACACAAAGCTAAACAACTTCTAGGTGCTACAAGGTAACTTAGTTTTAAGTTACACTAAGTGCTTTGAAGTCCCTCAGTAAGACAAAAGAGACTTTCAAGTTTTAGTTATGCTAGAGAAATTTTGCAAGCTTTTTTTGTTGCAAGAACCCAGCATGACCATTGTGTGAATGCAGGGGTATAAGCAAGTCATAAACTGCCTTGAATATGTCAACTATCACAGAACAGTCAAAATTGATTAAAAAAACATCCTAAAAACCCCAAAACCTTGATGAAAATTAGCTTTTCTATGACAACTTCAACAAAAATCAATGTTTAGGTGCTGAATTTTTTATTTCAATGGTATCACTATGGCTTCATTAGTCTGTTTTTTGTACAACTCATCTGACATTTGGAAGCAGGCATTAAAAACCTTGCTCCATTCTTAAAAAGACACTTATCAAGTTTACTACAGCTGCAACTGGTACCTATTCAGGTAAGAGGAATTTAAATTTAAAAAAAAAAAAAAAAAAATCTTACCTTAAGACCGCAAATAAGACCATTCATTAAAAATGTATGATGGGAAAATGTTTCATGTAAGACCTGATAGTCGGAAAAAAAAATGGTTTATGTGAATCAGGTGACAGCAGAAAGTTGATTCACAGTTTAAATTTTATTTGTAAAATACGATATCTCTACTGGGATTTGCCTCATCCTAGAATTATACTCTTGATTGTCTACAAAATACTAATAAGGTTTAATATCAATTTTTTGTCACAAATACCTCTCCCGGTACAGTCCATATCATATCACAGTGATAGGTTTGGAGTACTTTGTTCAGAAAAGGGATGTCTGTAAGCACGAAGCATCTCCATGTGGTACAAATCACCAAATTTGAGTTAGATAATTACTTTAAAAGGTTGATTCAATCACTGTTATTAATTAACAGTGAAAATAAGATTCAACTAACTTACTCTGTCAAAGAAATAGCAAACCAGTAGTCATAACTACCCAAAAAAGGCCCTGTGCAAGCTATTTCTGAATGGGTTGGAGATATTAAAATACTTCTGATGAACAAGCAGACACTTGTAAACATTAGGAACAGTTCTGAGTGTTTCATAAATCCTTTAATTACATCTATGAATTCATTGAAGGTACTTTACCAGCAGTCTTAATTCAAGGGCAAGCATGTTAATCTACACTAAACAGATTTACCATAAATATGCAAGAGAGATAAAAGGCCTCACAGGTGCTAGCATCAATTAAAACCACACTATTGCAATGATCAAAGCATGTATGCAAAACACTTCAAATTCAACTGCTTTTTTACTCTATAAGTGCTAACAACTACAAAAATGATTTCTACACATACTGAGAAAGTCACTAGCTTGAAAAACGCAATACTTTAGTCACTGAAATGGCTCAGCATAATTTTTCAAGGAGGACTGAGATTCTCAAATCACAAGTTTAATAAAAGGTGGTTATTCCGATGTTAACTACTGCACAGATAATTTTTATTATTTACACCCCTTTTTCCTTCTGATGTTTAGACATTTAAAACAATTTTTCATCTGTTTGACCATTGATCTTATGACATGAAAGGAGAAAAAAAAGGGTTCAAATTAGAGATCTAAGAGTAGACAACTTCCATGTCAAAAACAACCCAAAAAAAGCAGGCATGAAGCTCAGAGGGCCAAATCTAGTTATATTTCTGTAAAGCATTTTTCAGTATTTTTCCTGAAAGGCAATTACTGCTGATACTGGTTCAAGCTTCTGAGATTAATTTCTGTCATTTTGTAGACAAGAGAAATGCAAGCTGACAAACTGGTAGAGGGAATTGCCTTACTCAAGTTCTATCAGCAAAAATCTTTACAGATTCAAAAAAAGACATTAGAGACAGAATATGCCATTTCATTATTAATATTGCTTATGGCGATATTCTAATATTAGCTTATAAGTCCATAAAGAAGAGTAATAAGCATAAGCTTTGGGCAGTCTGTGAGCAAAATAGCCTTTGTGCACTTTAATAAACACTTCAAATCTTCTCTAAGCACACTGTTACATAACAAACACTACTGCTTTGACGACAGCTGTCAAAGAGAAAATGTAACCTAAAAAAAGAACTTTAAAGAATCTCAACTATCATAGAATTACATTAAAATGCATATTAAAATTTTAAAAATCAATCTCACTGAATGTTGACAATGACATGGAGAATCATGACATGACCACAAAAAGTCTGAGTGATCATGAGCTTTGTTCAACAGGCCAGATGTTTCTACTTTTTCCATTCCAATAGACAAATTTGCTTGAGCAAAAGTGGGTAGTTGGCAGTCAAGAAAGCTCTACATGACTTCTAGTACTGCTAGCTGATCAGCAGGCCAAGGCAAGCTATGACAAGTATATTACAATACAGAATGGTGTGCAAAACATCAAACCAGACCTGAAATTATTCAAAACGAAACAGTAGTCTTTCAATGTATGAAAAGGTAATTGCAAAATAAAGATCCTCAACAACAGAAAAGTCATTTACATCTGTGTAAAGTTACATCATTATATGTAATTCATTGCTTTAAATCAAATTTTCAATCCAATGCAACATCCTTCTAAGTACTCAAGACCACATAAGAGAAAAAACACAACAAAGTATGACATTCAAGACTATGACTGTACTGAATCCACATAACCCAGTCAAAATGAGAATTTAAGATTTACGTTAGAATGCTTTCATAATAATCCTATTAAACATAGTGCAGTGATAAGCACTAATTTCACGAATTAATATTTCAACTGCATGTGATCCATAGAAAAAAAAATAACATGAAATTATTTCCATTAGAATACACTATTGAGGAACTATTGAAGAATACATCTAACAATTTTATAAATTAGGGCATTTTGTGAAGACTGCATAAGAATTACTACTATTTGCACATTATCCCTTTAAATGAGAAGTATCAAGCTTGGGCAACTTGAAGCTGAGCATTTTGGTTAATAAGGAAAGAAAATAAAAGAAACAAGAAAGACTACCAAGTAACATTCCCATTTTGTCACTGTCAGGACAGCATCGGAATTTAGCAAAACAACTACTTTATGGAAATCTGTTAAATGTTTATATAGACTTTTTTATTACTAAGCTGCGCTAAAAATCTCAGTGAGTGTCTTTAGGAAAGTTAGACAAACACCTTTCAAGGGTTATTTAGATTATTTTATTTGGAGTTTGTGGAGTGAAAACTGTTTACTCTGGGTCTTTCAATCCCACAAAACCTTGATACTCTGTTCTCAGAGATCATTTGATGAAAAAATGGAATAACAGACTTTCAATGACTTCTCTAAGGCAGGCCTGATTTCAAAGAGTAAGACCCATGACTTCAATTGAAAACCTCAATATCCTATTACGAAACATTCTCTGTTCATCTGGAAGATAACTGCATTCCAGAACAGGTTATATACTTAGAAAACTCACCTCTTACACCTAAGCCTTTACATTTTAAGTCAAGTTATGTACTGGCAAAATAGTCCACAGTAGCATATAAAGTTTACTGTGAGACATATAGTTCATTCAATTGTTATGACTGGAGAGGAATTAACTATGAGTTCTTTAAAAAAAGCCAGAACTTCCAGTGAGACTTCCATCAATACTCTAAACCGGTATTACTGTAACAGGCAAATAAAAGTTAGACTAGTACAACATTTTGCTAATTTATTTATCACTATATTTTACTCTTTCAGCAGCTCAGATCTCAGCTGTAATATACTACAATGGAGTAGTATTGAATGTTAAGACTCCTGAAATTCAGTTAGTACGGCAAACAGGAAGCACAAAACAAAACCCCTATCCCTAGGAATGTGTAAATTAACTTTTGTCATTATTGTCAAAACAACAGTTGATCAGTAGTACTTACCGTTAGCACTGGCATTGTCAAGAGCCCCCAGGCAAAGAACTCTAGAAATATGACCACCACTGCATGGTACACACTTGGCTGACCAACACCTTGCTGCTAAGAAAGAAAAAAAAACATGCAGTGGGTGCACACATCCAGTTCATTACACACACAAAGATACTTAATTTTGAGCATAACTAGCTTTCAGGATGACTTACTACCAAGCCCTTGGGAACAGTAGGAAGCCAAACAAGGGTGGAGAAAATTATTACAAAACAACTAAAGATCTCCAGGGAGCTTGAGAAAGTTTGTTCTCTTAAACTCTTGCCAACTGAAGAGGACTATTTTCCCCATTTGTGACGTTGCCCTTTATTGCTCTCTCATACAGTCTGCCTTCAGCTTTCTTCCTGTTTGAGCACTTTTCACAATCCTGCCACTGCAGTGTGACAGTATAACTCCCCCTACTACCTTTGCAATTGACAACAAAACAATTTGCTTTATTAAGACCATATCACTGTTACAACAGAACTGTGACAATGTACGTAATCAGAAGCACACCAATTTTTGCATTTGAACTTGAAAAAGTAGGAAAAAGAAGGAGAAACTTTTGTCATGTGTACAACTGCTGACCAACTGATTTCAAACCTGTGTGTGCCCATAGACTAGAGATCCTGGAGCTAACAAGCAATCCCAGGAAGACTTAAAAAACTACAAAGTACTCGCAAAGCTGTAAAACTGGTGCCTTTCAATAGCCAAGGGCTGGATCCCAGGAGGTATCTGGAATCTTTATTTAGACGAACCATGCAGAACCCTTGGGTAAAGCAAAACTAACTGGAACTACTGTTTTCTTTCAATTCTTGTATGGCTCTTGCCATAGTTAACTGTTTTACAAAGTTCTGGGGCTCTAAAATTACTCTTCCCCTTTCCCTGGATAGTCACCTAGTAGAAGATTTTTTTCAGTTTCTGGCCAATCCAAAGTCACTAAGCTTACACAGGATTGCCAGTTCTCAGAAAGGAGCTGTTCAGTACGCATCCTAGACTACCATACATACCTGGAAGTTTAATCAAAAACGTAAGAGGACTGCACATTGTGCAGTCTAATAATTCAGGACTCCGTTGAATAGATATCATCTAGTGACGTGTATGAACCAGGTTGTGTCATTTCAGCAGTTGGAGAGTAGGGAGAAAATGAAACTCACTCCAAAAAAGGTCAATAAAGCCTATGTTGAAGGTAGAGCAGAGATGTACTTCGTATTTCTCCCCAGCTCCGTACCTTTGTGGTAGACTAGTAGGAATTAAAGGTTTAGGAAATGCACGTATTACAAGATTCATTTAAGCTAACCACGTGAAGGTTTTTAAAGCAATCCCTACTGCTGGGACCGTCTAAATGCCCAGATCTCTAACAATTTTTACATCTATCAGAGTTTATCAAAACCTGCAGCAGCAATCTAAAAGTAACCAAGACATCTTTTTTTTTTTTTTTTTTAATAGCTGGTAAGATTCAAAATATTTCCTACATTGATGCTTGTTTCGAAGCTTGAGGATTTGAAGAAAACAGTTCTCTTTCTCCCAGGAAATAATATGATAATATCACAAAACAAAGATTGTCTCTGAGAGGCTGAAAACTTTCAAGCACTATTAACATTCCTTCATAGGTTTGCATGCAATTTTTAATGTCTGAATAAGAAAGACTCCAAAGATTCAGGAGGGGGCAAGGAGGGGAGTGATCTTCCTTGTATTAGTAGTCTGCCAAGTAGTATAGTATAATAGGATAACAATTTCAAGGGCATTTTTTTTTGCACAGATGTATGTCAGCTGGACTAGGACTTAATACAGGTTACACTGAAATTTGAAGAGTTCTCTCACAGTTGTTTCCTCTGGAAAAGGCAAATTTTACACTATAGGGTACGTAAGGGACTCCCCAGCCTTTCTCCTACCTCTACCTCCCCCCTGCTATCTCTGATCCAACATCATGCTTAGTCATATTCAAACCTCTAGTTTGCATTCAGCAAACAGTTCTAATGACACAAAAGAAAAATTATTTGAAGCATTTGGGTTTTTAATAATGTTTTTATTACATGCAAATTTGACCTGAGATTTACATGGTTTGCCAGACAGACAATAAGTAGATATATACTTGAAAAGACATGAATTTCTAATTTCCTGAGAAGTAGTCTTAAAACTTCTGTGAAAGAAAAGCATTTTTGCTGTAAAGAGCCTCAGTTAATACTTCCTGGACATTAAAACAGTCTGCAAATACTTTTTGGCAGTATCACACAGCTTACAGATAGCTGCACTGAACTACTAAAAGCCCAGAAACCTCTGTGGCCTTCTGGATTCAAGACATAATCTGGAAAATAATTTAAATCCTGAAACGAATGTACACCTGTCAAAATGAAGTACCGTGCATCAGATATACTAATAGGTACAGATCTATGATCCACGTAGCCTAGTGTATGATTTCCAGTTTTCTTTGCAGAGCCCGAGATGTCTCAGTGAATTCAGGAACTTGTGCAAATGGCTGTCTGTATCAAGTAACTAAAATCATGCAAACAGGAAAATTCACTGACATTGGCAAATGGATCAATGCAGAGTTATTTCTGGAAGCCCACCTTTTTCTCTAGGTCTCAAAAATTCTTATCACAAAAGACTTCCATTTTCAATCAAGCATCACAGAATTTTCAAGAAAATGGTTTATAACAGATCACATACACAGCCTGGACCACTGAAAAAAAAACAAAGACTCTCACTGAAATGAAAGAGCTTTTTAAAAACTTCACACTTGCTTTTAAGATGAAGCTACCTCAGAAGTTAGGGGTGTTGCTCATTTCTATACAAAGTGAATACTTTCAAACAGAACACAACTACATGCAAGTCACATAAAGAATGAACTTGAGTCATACATGCAAAAAATGGTTCTAAACTTCAAGAACAAATAACTTTCAGCTTTTTGAATCAGACAATATGGGGACAATCTACTGAATTCTTTAAGAAGACTTCAGAAATAGTGCAGGGACAATCAACGTACAAGTTGCTTTCCTCATTCCGCACCCTTAAATTTTGAAGTGTTAATGTTAAAAATTGAGTACCATCAGGAAAGTCTTAAATCTGTTATGAGTTTAATTTCTCTTCACACAGATTTCTTCACAAGATAGCCCAGTGTGTGGGCTGAGAAACTATGTATGAGTATCATGACTGCTTTCAAATGCAGCTGCTGGTCAAGCTATTAGCCTTGCATGACCAACAATGGACAAAGCATTACATAAAGTCAAATGCTTAAAAAGTTTAAGGCCATCACTACAAAACTGAAGTTCTGGAAGTTTAGAAAAAAATAATCTACTATTTCTCTAATTTTATACTTCTGTGGTCCTTTTTGCCCATACCCAATTCTAAAAAACAGGCTTTCCTTTGCCTTTAGAGGCAGAATGAATCCAAAAGTGAATTTGAAGACAACAGGGAGAATTACTGGGATGCAATACAAAGGGTTTTTTTTTAAAAGTAGAACACAGCTGTTGAACATTAATACACTCATGAGAAGATGTCAAGAACATAAATGCATCGGGCAAGGAATTGCTCATAGAAAAGGCAGGGAAAAAAAAAAATCAGTGCAGTATCAGCAAGAATATGTTGTCTCAGATCGTTTGAAGGAGAGCTAAAATACTCCAGAGCAACATGCAATTTTACTGATAGCCACAGATCTTCAGAGTAAAGCTAAAATTTATAGTATCAATTTGCTCATGCAACTATTAAGCAACTACTTGCTAATTCAAATCTGAAATTTAACAACTAAAATTCTTCAAATGGCTGTAAAAGCGCCTTAACATCCAACTTCAAACACACCTGTCTTCAGCAGTGTGCTTATTTCAGAATAAAACCACTTCTCACTGTTCAAATCTTGATGTCTTCCAGAGCACTTTTGCAAACTTTTCTTTTTCACAAGAGCCACAAGACTCAATTGCATAAATACAGCATGAATTTTTTTCCCCTCCCACAACAGTGATGCAGCAGAACTCATTGCCCACAGAACTGGACACCTGCTCTCCAACCTCAAAGAGTTTCAATACCCAACTGGAAAAGCCCTAGACAACCTGCTCAGGCCCCAAGTGTGATGTCTCCGAAGTACTTTTCCAATTAAATGACCAAACTCAAGCTATGAGCTCCTGAACAGAATCAAAAGAACTTGCCTTTCTCCTCTGACGGCATCCTCCAGGAAATTCTTTACCACTAAGCAGTAGGGTCTTTCAGGAGCACCTGCTAGTGATTTACTCTACTTGCAGTACAGAGATAACTTTTCAAACAGCACTTACTGTTCCTTTAAAGCATGTAAACCAATATTCAAATGCATTACTATGAAGAGTTTTCTAACTTGCTGTTACAAAATGTGTACAGAAACATTCTCCACCTTCAAAAATTAATGGTTTGGTTGCTTTTTGGTTTTTTTTTTTTTTCCATAGTTACCTGCACTGCAGTTCACTATGTCAACCGTCACGTTTTCAAGAAAATAAAGAACAGAACTGAATCAGTAAAACAGTTTGAGAAACATGCTTTTATGTAAGAATTAATTCAGGCCTTGATGTTTATGTCAAGTTATAAAACAAATTCCCTTTCCATATTTATCTTCACTGATATTTTCTCAGTGTTCCCCCCAAACACAAACTTCTCCTGATATACTTCACTACATCACTATTCAATCATTTTAGCTTAATCCAGCACAAACATTATGCTACCAATCTCTCTCATTTTGCTATGGAGGCTCTTTTCTCTGCACATATTATGTAGGCAACTCTCTAGGGACATTGCACATTCACCTCCGACTGCCCTTAACTTTCAAAAAGTAGTATTTAGAAACCACATGTCCAGCTGTTCCCCACAAAATGTGCCATTCGTTGGAATTGGCAAGAACTCACTCAATGCAAGATTGCTGATGACACCACACTGGGAGGACAGGCTGATTCATCAGAAGGCTGTGCTGCCACTCACCTGGATCGGCTTGAGAGTTGGGCAGAAAGGAATCTCACGAGCTTCAATAAGGACAAGTGTAGACTCCTGCATCTGGCGACGAACAAACCCATGCACAAACACAAGCTGGGGGTTGAACTGCTGAAGAGCAGCACTGCATAGAGAGACCTGAGAGTCTTGATTGAAAATAAGCTAACCGTGAGCCAGCAATGTGCCCTCGTGGCCAAGAAGGCCAACGGCATCCTGGGCTGCATGAAGAAGAGTGTGGCCAGTAGGTCAAGGGAAGTTCTTCTCCCTCTCTCCTCTGCCCTGGTGAGGCCTCATCTGGAGTCCTGTGTCCAGTTTTGGGCTCCCCAGAGGGACAGAGAACTTCTGGAGAGAGTCCAGAAGTAAGAGATCTATACAGTATTATCATGATTCAATCTCCCAAGAAAAGGCTAATCTACCATGTATTCCACAGGACTACAGTGTCAGAACCACAACTCGTTCAAAATGGAAAAGCCTGTAGAGATTTTTTTTTTTAAGAGAAACTGTCTTAAAACTACTGCAGTTCTCAAAAGAGTATCTACGGGTAAGGGAGATCATGTCAACCCTTCTGAAAATTCAAGTAAACACACTCAAAAACCCTCAACAGAGGCTCTGAAAGCAAGCAGAAAAGGGTGCAAACTCTTCAGAAGAATTAAAGCTTTGGAAAAAAAGAGAGAACAGACAATTTTTTTCAATTAATAAAACCCCAACAATCTGTTTGCACAGCAGTGGGAAGTCACCAGATGGGTCACGGTGCTCTGTTCTGGTTCTGTGTATTTCAACACATTCATAACTATAAAACAAGTAAAAGCAAAGCAACAAAGTCCACTGATGACAAAACACAATTCACATTGGAAAACTTGGAGGGCAATGGTGAAAAATATCAGAAATGTATGGAATCAGTAAACAAATTAAATGGCAAATTAAAATTAATGTACATCAATTTAACTAATGCAAACGTTGAAAAAGTCTTGATTCCACATCTAGGGTGATTACTACTTAGGAATATGATCCTGGAGAAACAGTTCCATGAAAGACATCCATTTAACATTCAGCAGCAGTTTACAAAAATGCATTCAAATAGACATCCTGTTAGGAAACAGATCATTTTATAAATGCATAGACACATGATGCCCATGCTTTGCTAGCCCTCAGCTTCTGGTGTTCTAATCATTTTTATTAGATCTACATAAAGGTCTTCTCTCTTATCCTATGACTGCTTGCTTTGTTCAGAAGCTGTAAGCAACATACATGGTTGAACAGTCTATTTCACAGAAGCACCAGTGAGAGGGTCACAGGAGGACAGAGAACATTGGCAAAGATATGGACAAATGCTGAAGTGGGTTGCTCCATGATACAGTCAAAACACTTGCAGAACGATACAACTGTAATTTACTGTGACATAAGTGGTGTGAAAAAAATTGTCACTGCCTTCTTATCGCATCTGGAATATTGTGTCCAGTTCTGGGTCCCTCAGTTCAGGAAGGACAGGGAGCTGCTGTAGAGAATTCAGCGGAGGATGTCAGGAGGATGGAGCCAGGCTCTGATGTCTAATGATAGGACAAGGAGCAACAGGTACAAGCTGGAACTCAAGAAATTCCACAGAAAAAACCTTCTTCACTGTGAGGGTGACAGAGCACCTGAATGGGCTTACCAGGTGGGTTGTGGAGTCTCCTCTGGAGACATTCAAAACCCACCTGGATGAGTTTCTGTGTGACCTACTCTAGGTGGTCCTGCTCTGGCAGGGAGGTTGGACTAGATTTTTTCAGGTCACTCCCAACCCTTAACATTCTGTGATTCTTATACCAAAATACAACACAGCAAACAAAGCAGGACCTGAGACAGAAAGACTAAACTGCACAACACTTCACACAGTTTACTTCCAGGATGTAAAATGTCTTGGCATGTCATTTTTTTTTCTGCTGGGAACACATTTCTGTTTAAGTTTAGACTGGACAAGCTTATGAAGTTAGAATCTTCTGAGGAGCATAAAACATTAAAACACCATTTCTGATTGAGATTTATTTATATATAACTCTATGCTTACTACCAGCAATTCAGTTTAAATCTTGCACAAAAAAAAAAAAAAACCTTAAGAAACAAGCTTACTGGACTGATAGGTGTTTCGGCAAAATCTCATCATATTTGATCATGCTGCCTCAGTTTCACCATGCCTTATTTTTTATGAAGTATTTTAGAAAGTGCTGTGTGAAACAGTTCAGTAAGTAACTGTCAAGCTGCACAGTTTTAATCTTCAGATTGCTTTCATCACGTTTCCAGAAAACAGAGATGCTTCAGAATAGCAGAGGCATTTTATTGTGTTCAAGAATATGAAACTGATGTATCACTAATTCTCAGTAAAGTACACAGGTGTGCTTTCTCCTTAGATATCCCATTTGGGGACTTGTCTCATAAAAGCACTTCAGACAGTACTATATTTTGCTAAAAAGCCTCTTTAGTGTAGCATAGTTTTACTGACAATAGGTTGCACAGAAATGAAGAATGTGGTATGAATATTCCGAATGTTACGCTAAATTTAAAACTAACAGTGTTCACAATTCAGATGGTGCAAGATTGCATAACCAGTTACAAAATGTCCATGGCATCAATTTCTGAAGCTCACCGATATCAAGGCAATGTAGACAATAGAAACTGATTTAATTCCAGTGGAATTTACTGAAACATAGTTTTGAGCCACCAACTCAATTTATAAAAACTCATCTGTTCAGCTTTTATATTTTAATTCTTGAATTCAGTGAAGCCAATGCATTCAATCGTTAAGTCACAAATAAGTCAAGAAACAGAAACTTGTTACACCCAAGCTGGATGAAGGGACAAAGGGGACAAAGCCTTGTGCAACCTGACAGACTTGGTCATACACTTCCATTTTGTCCTACAGATCTGATGTGAGAAAAGAATCAGAATAGAAACTGAAATTAAAACATCCTTCACAGACCAAAGAAGCAGCTCACTAAAATTCCACTTTTGTATTTCCTTCATCATCTGGCCAAAGGGCAAGCTTCCACTTTCAAATGCCATGGGTACACTCTCACTGGTATCAAAGAGATCTCTGCAATTACATTTAGAGCCATGATCTGATAGTTTGTATTTTAGTCTGAATAAGCTCTTTCAATAAAGCCTGGGCAGACAGAGTTCTAGTGATATGACAGCCATATGAGAATCACAGGAAGCTGCAGGAACTGCAATAACATTGTAGGAAACAATCTGTTCAGCCAGGAATTGTGAAGCTGATGTAAGCATAATTGTCTTACTGCTATACAAATGTAAAGAAGGTAAGGTTAGTGCCCCATGTCTTTATCTCTTGTAGGAGATGCATTACAGCAATATAAAGTCCCTTAAGATCACAACTGGGGGTGGGAGGGGAAATCACTCATAAGCAAAGCCTGATAATCATGTCATCTAGAAGCTAAATTTTCAAACTGATAAAATGGTACAGTTTAAGTACTCAAAAACATTACTTTAACCCTTAATACAAATTTAACAAATGCTCCATCTATTAATAAAAATCAGGTTAGTACCTTTACCAGTTACAGATTTTCCAGCTGAGTTTTACTCAAACTTCCTCAAAGTTTGAGAAAGAAATCAAAGTTCTTTGACTTTTTAAAATCTCTCTGCCTGTAAATTTCATTTCCTACTATTTGTTAATATTTTAAAACTGGCTCTCTTCTATATAATGACATCATCCTCTCTTTCACTACCTCATCCCTGCTGATAAAACTGAAAGCTTATCTCTTATCTAAAAAGTTAATAAGCCTCTTACAGAGTTACTTTTCTACTCTTTTGGATACTCCTATCACATCATATTTATCTAGAGTCCTAAATGGCAGTGACTATACACAAACCTCGAACAGCAAATATACCATACAGTAGACATCAAGTTGCACTTCTTGGGGTACAACATGCTTTCTGGAGGACACAACTGTTTCTAAAGAGAACTGGATGACTTGAATGTGGAAGTAACTGCTTACAACTTCACTTTGGAATTAACTTACATAAAACAAATCAATTCTGTAGAATATTTCTGATGTTCTCTGGATTAATCACATATTAGAAGTACCTTAATACCTTCATCAAACATGAGTAAGGGATAAAGAACCTAGTGATACAAAAAGATAGTTTCAAGTTGCTTTTTTAAACTCCTGAGCTGTAGCTATAATGTGACATTAGTGCCAAACTATTATGTTAAGCTGAAGATACTGCAAGTCCATTTGTTTCTTATTAACAGTAAACTATCCAATAGTAGAGATGTGGGATGGTGACACACGCGCTCCCTGATTTAAACTTAACATTGTTTTCAAACTTTTGGCAAAAGCCATGCTTTCAACATACCTTAATTTTGTAAGTAAACTAATATTAAATATATTATTCAGGAGAGTCCAAATAAGAATACAGTCTAAAAATGTATCAACAGCTAGTAAGTCAGATTGCAAATAAAATTTAGGTGATTTCAATTTGACAAAAAAAGACATATCAGAATCTCATCTAGTTTTGTATCCCTTCAAAAAACATCACAGGTGGGACTTTGGTTTCTTCGTATTTCCCCCTGAGTTCCTTCACTCCCATCTTACACTCTGGGATCACAGCCAGCAGCACAGAACGGGTTATATCATCTCAGCTGGGACCATCCTGCCTGGAACAAGTCACTTGTTCCCACCTACTGCAAAAAGCTGAGGAGATGTAACATCACATCTAGTTTTAAGACGTCTGATGAGAACACACATACAAAAGGAGCGGCTCAACTCACTCAAAACAAGTTTCTGCCGGGAAGTAATTATGCACGACTGACACACTCACAAACACAACTTTCTTAAGACATGCTTTCAAGCAAGTGCTCAGACCGCTCCCTTCCAGCCGCTTTCATTTTCACAGGGATACGTTAATCCTTAAAGTAGTAGAAGAAAGGAAACTGAATGAGCAGTGAGTTATTACAATTGTACAACTTTACGGCTTCATTTCACCAAAAGGAACCTCCCGTACGCCCAAAGGAAACACTAAGCTCTAGGTCTAGATGCCTTGGATTATTTTATTTTATTTTTTAAAGGAAACTAATTTCCAGACACCTGCTTGCCGTTGTCACCTCTGCCGGGGGTGAACTAGCGGGTAGAGATGCGGGGCCGGCAGCGACAGGCGCCGCCAGACGCGCGGGACAGCGGCCCCTGGTGTGCGCGGAGGCGGGCGCTGCGCGTGCTGGCCGCGCCCCGGCCCGCACCGCTGCAGCATCGCCTGGGCAGGGCCACGGAGCCCACAGACCCCCGGTCCCGCCCCGCACTCACCGCTCCGAGGCCGAGCGCCTTCAGGCCGACCCTCTTCACCAGCATGATCCAGCCGCTCCGCCCGGCGCCGCCGCCCTCGCTCGGCGGCAGCGGCGGCACAACCGCCGCCGCCTCCGCCTCGTCTCCCGCCCGGGCCGGGGCTGGCGGAGGCTGCGGCTCGGTGCTCATCTCGGTTGTACCATCCTCCCGGCGGGGCCGGGCTGCAGTAGCACCAGGGGCGGCGCGGGCTGGGAGCGGCCGCCCGCT
>WBNH01008845.1:1097086-1315461 GCA_013401255.1 Urocolius indicus | reverse complement strand
AGCTGCAGGACTCTGCAGAACTTCTTTTCAGAGCAGAGTCATTTCCAGCCCTCCCATCACTGCTGAACCCCACCAGACCTTGCATGAGCAAAAAAAAAAAAAAAAAAAAAAAGAGAATCCTTGACTCTATGGAGATGTGGATTGTAAAGTCTTTGTGGGAGACATGGTTGCTTTTTAGTTTTATGTAAAACACCTCCCCTCCCCGGTCTCGTTGAAATCAGAGAGAGATATTGATTTGCCCAGATGATTCTTTATTTGGGGAGCAGGACACTTGATCGGATTCAGAAGATCTGGGTTTAACCAAAGTTGGACTCAATACACACTTGCCATTGCACCAATTTGCCAGCGTCCGTGCCTCAGTTTCCCCCCTTGTGAACTGAGGATGACGTTTCCCTAGCTGCAAAGCCGCTCTGAAGATAAACATCTATGTGAGATGGTGAGGGGTTCAGAAAGGTGACAGTGACATAGAATGGAAAACCCAAATCTTACTAGACAGCAGGAAGGTGGAGGGAGGAAGCAATGGTACCTAACGAGGCCACGCAATTGCCACAGAGCATTGCACAACACCAGGCTCATTTTACCATTTGCTTTACTGGCATTTTTACCTTGCAAAATCCCTGGGGTTTGCACAACATTTATTCTATTCTGAAGTTTGTGCCTGTGCACACAGTCATGCCAAGTGTCCATGGTACTCCTCAGAACTATCTCTCCTTTTTTACTTTTTTGTGATGTTTGAGGAGGAGGAAGCTGAAATTTGCATGGAACAGGCATGAAAACATCTTACCAATGTAGACCAAGGTAAACAGTGTATCATGATCTAATTAGTTATATATCCTCTTGGGGTTTTGTTTTGTTTTTATAGTGTCTCTTAAGGGGTTTTGTTTAGCTAAGGAAAATACAAACAGAAAAAAAACTTGAAGAGTAGAAGGTATCTCCCTCCTCCTTGGACAATTATTGAACATGGAGGTCAGGGGACAGATTTTGTTTTTCAGGCTACTTTCCTCACCCTTCTCTCTGCAAGCAAATAATGGTTTTATAGACTCCTACTCTTGATGCACTTTAATGGATATATTATGTCAAGAGAAACTCGGTATTTACTAATGTAATTAAAAAACAGATTACTGGGTGTTTAAAATCACTGGCCATTTTTAGCTGGTGCTTGCTCCACCCTTATGTTGCCCAAAGAGCTTCCATATATTTGTTTATTTAACCAGCAGTTTTAAATGCTCTTTGTTTCCAAAGTGTGTCCTGAGGAAATAGACTGGTAAACAAGATTTATACCAATTGATCCACAGATAGGTATTTACATTGATGAATTTTCTCCTTTTACACTTGATGTGCTCAGTATAACCAACAGATTTTCATTTATTACACATAATGCTACCAACCCACACTGGTGAATTTATTAAACATGCTGTTTCCTGTATCAAGCTGAGAGACAGATAGTCCTGTACAGTAGATCCATATTTAAACATGCTGTTTCCTGTATCAAGCTGAGAGACAGATAGTCCTGTACAGTAGATCCATATTTAAACATGCTGTTTCCTGTATCAAGCTGAGAGACAGATAGTCCTGTACAGTAGATCCATATTTAAAATAGATGGCTCATGTGGAGTATTGGTACTGAATTTAAAAGAATATATTATATGAAATCAATGGAAGTTTTGGTATTGATTTCAGAGGACTGGGATTTCACTATGGCTCTAACGCATCAAAAGAACAGAAGACATGGAAAGCTTTAGCTTAAAATGAAAAATAGAAAAGCAACAGATATTAGTATATTTCAGGCTGGGAAGACAGCAAATGTAGGTGAAAGAACACAACTGGCTGAAAAATACAGAGAGGAAGAGGAACATGACCAAGGTGAAAACTGTCCCGATTCCTCTTTTCTAGAAAGGTGCTGTTTCCAGCCAGTGGTGGTTATAAATAGGCTGCTCTGAGTGATTACATCATATGCAAAAGGCACGTTACTCAGCGTTGGTGCAATCAGATGGATTAGCATGGCTGCAGCTTCTGGATTTGAAAAATAGCAGGCTTCCTTTTCTGGCTTGACATTTATTTATTTTAAGAGAAGTCCAGAGGAACAATCTTCTACCACCAACAGAGCGGAGGCATCATTCTTGATAGGCACACATCCAACAGCAGCCCAGCCTCACCCTCGACGCTGATAAAAGCAGCTTCTTGAATGCTGCGCATTATGAGCACGTGGAACCCATTGCCACAATAAACTGTTGCCAGCAGCAGGAATTACAGCTCTGCCCAGCCTGGGAAATTCCTGTCCTCAGGAATGTCACTAGAAAATGATTATGACTATGAATCCTTGAATGAGTATGTTTGTATATTAAATACATGTAGATGTGTGTATATGCATATGCATCTCCATACACACGCTCACTAAGTCCCACCAAAGTAAAGAATGTGGTCTTAAATACTGTGCAGTTGTGCTCTTACCAGCTCGGTTTATTGCTGTGAAAAACACAACAACTAATCTGTTTTCTACATTCAGAATCTAAATATAACTAGAAATGCCTTTTCCTAAGTCGTGCTATGTTAATACCTACACCTTTAGAGCTTGGGGGAAGGTAAAGTCTTAATATACTTGGAAGCACAGCAATTCACTTTTCTCCTGTATATTCTTGCAACACAATTCTCCCAATGTATGCTCTGGAGCTTCATAGAGGGTGACTTGAATGTTACCTTGTTGGGACATGCTTAAGAAGCCTCAAGTTTGCTGATATGAAGTTGACCATAGCTCTGTAGGCAATGTAAATTAGGGCAATTAACATTCATTGTTGGGCCAGTTAATCAAGATTGAATGCAAAGACCCAGACATTCAAATTCAGAAGTGGTTAATAAGTATGTTGAATTGCATGTTGATAGATACTTGTGACTCCTCCAGACTAGACTAACTGAATCAAAAAATCAGGAGACACTCCCTTTTAAACAGTTTTTCTACCATTGCAACTATGGTAATTGATTTGTTTTTTCATACTTTATAAGAAAATAAGGATTATTTCTTCTTGTTTATCCATCCATCTTTTTTTTTTTAACTTACTGATCAGTCAAACCTTATAGTGGTGGAGCAATTTCAAAGACATGAATTCATGTAAATTGCATGACAATTAGCATCTGGATAGGGAAGAAATATCCAAATTAATGTTCTCATTGAAAGAAAGAATTATGGTTCAAACCTTACCCACATGGCAGCCAGCAAGCCAGGCTGCACGTACACAGTGCTGGTCCATCAACCAAACTATTGCTCTAGGTCTGCACACATGAGCTGGTACCAGCCTTCCAAATGGGTTGTAAATATTGGATTGAGTAGTGAAAACACCGAGGAGGGGGAAAACAATGAAGCACTAACCTTTAGAAACAAACTTCCTTAGCCCACTACTCAGGGAACAACTTGCTTCTTGACTTAGCAATATTTTAATACAGCTGCAGTTAATAATAGCTGCAATATAGCTTAATTACCTTCTGTGTGGGAATTAATTCAACTAACCTCATTTGTGCAGTGCTCCTACTTTATTATGTATTTGCAGGCCAATATAATGAAGGGCTACACCTGTTCATGAATAAGCTTCAGGTTAAATTTAGAAACTCTCCTGAATTTGCTTCATGGTTACTTGTTTTTGGGGTTTATTTTTTAAAAAAATCACTGTGATAGAGTCTTTGATGCCAATTCTTTTGAACATCCTAAAGGAATCTAGGCACTGAAATCCCTTGGACATTCAGTCCTAAATATTTAAGGGCCAAAATATTAAGTAAAACAGGAATGAAGAACAGTGATCAAGGTGTTAACAACGCTTCATATTTTCCTCCCCTCACTAAATAAGCACAGTGTCCATGTAACAGCACCACGCAACTTTAATAGTCAGTTAAGTGTGAGCAGCTGTTTATATTGTTTTGAAACTTTGATAGCAGCAAGCCCTCTTGCTTTAGTGGTTGTGACTTTGCCTAGTCATTTGCTTGTCCTGTGCCCACTGTCCACTCCAGCTCCATTGGGATTGCCGAGAATAGACTATGTTATTTTGCATTGTGATGTTTTAGGAAGCCTGTTTAGACATCAGTGATGAAACTGAAGAGGGGAGGAGGAGTTGTGAGGTGGCAAGATTGTCACACCTCCATTGCAGCATAGGAAAGGGAAAGAGACAACATGGAAGTGGAACAAGTAAAATAAAAAAAATGTAGTTACCCCCTCTCTTGTAAACAGAGTTTCTTCTACTCAGGATGGTCATGCTGCCAGTTCCAAGATTTTATAAACAGTATAAAAATACCACCTTTACAATGCTGCAACTAATGGAATGCTGATTGCCATGGGCTTTTCCATCTGAAATATGTTTTACTAAAGATACACCTGACCAAAGATGCAGGAAGCAACTTTGTTTCAAACCTTAACTCTGCCAAGCTACAGGAAGAGACAGCATAGGAATTGTAACTTTTTGAAAGAACCACCAACTGGCTCCCTGGCCAGGAGGAATGACAGGCATGTGGGCTAGGCAGGTAAACAAACAAATCTCTGGATGTTTGTTAAAATGCCCAAGCATTTCATTTCCACAAGAGTAAACATTACCAGTTCCATTTCTCACCACATGCAAAGTCTTCTGGTTTAATATCTTGTATTAGATGGCAGATGCGATCTGGAAAACGGGAGATCCAGCTTTGCTCAAGAATACAAACTAAATATTTTAAGGAATGGATTAACTGCATGCTAAGTGAACAGCATTCCCCCTAATCTCCAATATTTGTTCATTTTCAGACACTTACTTGCTTTTGAATAAACATAAGATCAGAAGTTAGTGTGACTTGTCTTTGTGGTGCTGTTTTCGCCGAATTTCATAACTCAATGATACATCACAGATAGTTACAGGAATCTTGTGAGATCATTTCCCTCCAGACAAAGTACACAAACCTTTTTCTAGCACTAAGCTCTAATGGAGCATTTGGACATGTGTAATTATTATTCCTTTTTGCAGGGGGGATGTAGGACCATCAGTGGGGTAAAGGATTGGAATAACAACTGAGAGCAAGCAACCCCTGCCTTCAGTTCCTCAGGGCTGCCAGTTGCCTATGGTAAACCCCTTTTGTAATTAGGAGCTAGGCTAATGAATTTTGATTACAAGGCATAATTTTTTCAGTGAATACCAAACCATACCTGAATGTGATGGTGAAAGAATTAATCAGGTGGCAATGCTAGAAAGAACTTAGTAGGAAACAAATTAAGACAACTTTCCCCTATGTATCCTTACCTCAGATAACTATGGCTGAATTGCATGTAGTATTGCTTCATAATCAGTTTGTCAATCCATTGTGCCGTTATGTTATTCTAAAAAGCAGCCTATGAAAGGCACATGGAACATGTCTGTCCTAGCAAAGGACTGAGCTTGGTTCCCAGAGGTCTTTTCCCAGGTCTTTGTTCCTGTTGGTTCCAAAGCAAATCTGCTTGGCTGAGTTTGAGCAGTCTGTGATCGTCTGTGAGGAGACAACAGCTCAGAGAGAGAATTATTAATTTCTTTGTTCATGTCAATGAAGCACCAAGATTGAAAATGAAGTCTTTTCAGATGCCACAATACCACTTAGCAGAGGTCTTTTACTGAGTAAAATTAGCTCTCATTTTCTGCTTTTATGACTATGATTAATAAGATTCAAACATATATTTTTTTTACATTGTAGACCAATTAAATTTCTTTTACTACAGCAGTTTTCCCAATTACTTCTATCAATCATATCCCAGTCCTAGATCTGACTAGTTTCCATGTGGGTGAATTTGGTCTGTGCCATACCTGATGAAGGACAACAAATTGCTAGTGGAGATCCAGAGCATTAGCAGATTTTGGAGGTACCATCTGATCTTGGATAGCTTGGCTTTATTTGAAAAAAACCCCAACTAGCAACAACTGAAAAATCCCCCAACCCCCTGTCTTCAACTGTTACCATTGGAAAGCAATAGGAAAAAAACCAAACCAAACCATTAACACTTAAAACCTTGAATAGAATGAAATAAGCACGAAATTATGACAGTCTGAAAGAAAAAAGGATAAAAATCTATTAATTGCTTTTTTTGTGTGTGAAGTGTTACTGTAATTGTAGAATAACTTAAATATCTAAAATCACACAGAATCATAGAATGGTCATGGCTGGAAGGGACCTCTAGAGATCATCTAGTCCAACTGCCTGATAAAGAAAGGTTTCCCTTGATCAGAGGACACAAATGCATTCATGAGTGGTTTAGAAAAGTCCTAAGAAGGAGACTCCACACCCTCCCTGGGCAGCCTGTGCCAGGCCTCCCTCATCTTCACGGGAAACAACTTTCTTCTAATTTTCAAGTGGAACTTCTTGTGTTCTAGCTTGTGCCTTTTACCCCTTTTCCCGTCACTGGGCACTAGAAAAAAAAAAAAGACTGGTCCCATCCTCTTGACACCTACTCCTTAGGTATTTATAAGAAACTATAAGGTACCCCCTCTTCAGGCCGAGAAGCCCCATGTCCCTCAGCCTTTCCTCTTAAGAGAGACTTAAAGGATCAAGTTTAGTAACCCTATTCTTCATGCTAGGAATGAGAGGTGAAATGGAGGAGACACAGCAGTATGATTTCTCTTGAATATCTGCACAGTTTACTGTGAGTAGAATCCTATTTGCACAATTTATAGATCTTGTAATGAGAGTAAAGTTTGGAAAAAGTTCATGCCTTCCTCCTACTCATTCCCATTTTCATAGAGATCAGTTGTTGACCAAGACTCTAAGAGGGCAGTTTGACATAAGTAATATTATTTCAGGAAACTCAAATTTAAATGCCTGTCTCTAACTCTGACAACGTTTCCAATTTAAATTAATTTCCAATTTAAAATTAATTATTAGAGAGATCTTATCTGGATTTTCATCAAGATGCTGAAGGCCACAGTAGATTGAGCTCACAGAAGATAAAACTACACTTTTGATATGATTACTGCTACTTGGATTGGACAACTAAGAAATTACATTCTAATTTCTTCACACAAGATTCATCACCAAAAAAGCAAGCTACAAGTTATAATGCTATAAATCCCAGAGTGTTTATTCAGCCTGGATGCTGGATAGCCAGGTAGCTATATTACTGTGTATCAGAGAATAGGGGTAGCTTTCTAAAGGAGTATTAAGTCAAATCAGAACGTTCAGGCCAAACTGGGGTAAACTGACATTTTCCACAAGATGTTCCTGCTGTCAGGCAGGCATCACTTTCATCAGGAGACAGTATTGCTACTCAATTTTCTCTTCAAACAAAGGAAATGATTGTTGAGTGTTAGTTCATACATTGTCTCCCAAAATGGTTGAAACAGACTTTAATCTTCACCAAGGCAGTTTCAGTACAGGCCTTATAATTGAAAGAGGGGGCCTGAAATTGATGGTTAAATACATAGAAAGGGAGCAATTGGCAGTTGGGACAGAACTAATTAAATTTAATAGCTGCCCCCACGTATGATTAAACACAATAGGATGTTTTGCTGTTTTGTTGGCCAAGGTCACTTCAGTCAGCCCATTCTGGTATAAATTAAAATACCCCACACAAACAAAACCAAACCCTACACCCCTAAAGTATTCTGCCTATGAAGATCTGTTGTAGCCTTATAAACCCATCCTCCATGGCTGATCAGACTGTTTCAGGACCTCATGTTTTTAACGTGGGTTAGTTAACTAGAGTGACTTATTTTCGGAAGTCACACTGATGCAGAACGAGAATTGTCTGTAAAGTTCCCTGACAGCTCTTTTACAATCTGCTTTTATACCTACAAGACCCTTAAGACTGTCTGATTGTTTCCTGTAGCAGAGTAAATGATGCACTATAGCCACAGCATATGACTGTCAGGTCATCTACCTGCTGCACCTCAGCCTGCACCGCATGGAAGCTCTTCAGGTAAGGCTTTTCCCAGAGGTGCACAGGTGAGAGTGGATTTGTGCAAGACCTGTGTGTCTGCCTGCTTGCTCCAGATGACCCCTGGCCACACAGTGATCAGGTAAGATGCCAAGCAGCTGCTAGGCCACTTGATCCAAAATGTTCCAAGGTGATGCACTAAATCATCAACCTAAATTACTTTTAAAGATCCTTGACAATTGGAAGTTATCTGCAAGGGGAACTGATGCAGAGTTTGTGCATTAAATGAAGATCAGCAGCCCATTTCCTTTGCAAACCTCCCACTTTTCAGCTAATTCTGACTGTAACTTGGTTATCCCTGATTACAAGTGTTCAACAGCTTGAATTTTAATTTAGTTATGTTAGTTAAGGTGCAGTCTACTCTACAGACTTTAACTAGATTAAAAGACAGATCAGCTATAATTGGAGTCCCTGATTGAATTAGATTGGGATTACAAATATAATTGGATACTACCCTATTTGAGACACTTCAAAGGAAATATATCTTCAGAGCACGAAAACTGAAAAATCAACAGACCTTTGGAAATCCTTGATCGTGTTTCCTGTGTGGACAGAGCTAGTCCTGTGTCCTTCCAGTGCCTTCTGCAGAAAGATATTTAAACAAAACAAAACAATCCCACAATTCCACTGGTAGAAACTATAGACCAGACTTTTGATATACATTCATAAATCAAAGGCAGCATAACCTTGCAGTTTCATAATATTGCCCGTGGAAGTGATAGATCAGATCAGATTACACTAAAACTGTCTGAAAGGAGCTTTAAAACCTAGTAACAAGTCCTAAGCATAGATTAATAGGCCTCAGGTTTTATTGTAGGATATAAGCTAGGAGCCATAGTTTAAGCAAAGAATTCCTTTTGCTGACATGGCTTTTGCAGACATTTCCATTTGAAAAGAGCAGTTGGTTAAACAATGGTCCCTGCCCAGGCTCAGTGCTTGACACCTTGCAGCATGTAAAGGACAAAAGCCTGAAAACTTTTTTTTTCATATGATATCTTTTCCTGTTTGTGGCCTTTAGTCTTTGCTCTACTGCAAGTCTCCAGCCACCAGAGCTCTGGTTAAGTAGGTCACACCGTGAACAGGCTTATCAGAATAACAGCGAGCTCATGAGTCAAGCAGGAAAAATACATTTCGTAAAAGAGAAACAGAAATCTAGTAGCCTCTTACCTGACCTGCCACTTGACAAAATGCAATTAAAATACAGCTCTGAAAATAGCTAGTCCTATTTCAGTATAAATCTCCATAAAGATATCAAAATTAAGTCCATGTCAGCTTCAAGCATGACATCACTTTAGGTCTCTTGAGCCTCCTACCTCTTAGCCTCATTCAATCTCCTTATCTAGGCTCCTCAAAAGCCTCCGAACATTCAAGTTTATATGGAGCTAAGTTACTACCTGAGGTATTTTGGTGGGAAACACCCAACTTGGGTTGATTTTTTGTTCTTTTTTTTATGTTCTTTATCTTCTCTATTGAGCTTCACTAAAAACTTGCCAGTCATAACTCTGGCCTGGTTGTACACTGCTCACCCTGGGGTCTCGAAGTGTCTTCCACACAAGAAATATTGTTTAGAAGATAAACATGTCCTCAGCAAATCTATAATCCCTTGACCCATTCCTTATAACACTCAATCCTGGCTCCCTCCACAAACACTCAAGAGCAAAGCGCCTTTACAGAACACTCAAACAAGCTGGTATTACAGTTAATAAATTGTAACCTACATGCTTGTGTTTCCCCACACTTTTTTTTTTTTTTTTTCCTGATTAATTGTTAACAGCATCTCTGTTTAAAGGTAGTCCAGGACAAATTGGATTGTGATTTATTTTTTTTTGACATCCCAAAGTCAAGAACTTTCAGGGAAGAAGACAAATGCATTAGAGTAATTCTGTGTCCCAAAGTGAGACCTACAACCATGAAAAAAAGGAAATATGGGACTCTTGGCTCCTTTGTGCAACAGCGTGGATATCTAGGAGAGGTTTTATTTATTTGTCATTTGTATACACAAGATTTATACTTGCAATTAAGTTTCAGTGTAAATTAGCCTAGCCTATGTGTCTGTTTAATTGCAGGTGCAAATCAAGTCAGTAAAACATCTTTTTTCTGCCACTTTTGGATTTGTAAGCAACTCACATCTGCTTTTGCAGATGACAGTCCTGCCTTGAAAAAACAACAGATTCTTGCTGTCTCAAAGCTTCAGCTAGTAAATGGACTCTTGTACATTTTAATTAAAGTAGTTATTCAAGAAGCCTTTCTTGTTAGGTTGATGTGTATACATTCACTCGATTTTGCACATCAAGAGAGTAAATCATATCCAAATATTGATACACGTTAAAACTATTGATACAGGCAAGCAGGTATCTTTCTTTTATTTGAGATTTTTCCAATTTCTAAGCCTGGTATTATGTGACAACTTTAGCATGAACAATCTTTATCTCTGCTAGTTAATTGAGAGGGGTCAGATTACTGCAAGGAGCCAATCACTTCAGGGTGGAGGTTGCTGTAATTTAGGTCATGAGGAATTTTGACTCCAAGAACAATTATTTTCAAACTTTTCTTTTCATCTCCAAGATTAGCATTTAAATTTTTGGAGAGGAGGAGGGAATAGATGGGGAGAGGGGCACAGAAGAAATTGGCAGTCACCTTGCGTATACTAAAGACTGACCAAAGAGAGGAAAGAATTGCAATTTCCTTTATTTACTAAGCCTGCTCCATTCCTGCTTCTTTATGACTTGGCAGCAATATATTGATTTCTCAGGAGTTTCTTTTTGCAATTATAAAAGAAAACAAAATTACTGATTGGAAGGAAAACTGCTTTGTTCTGCTTTGTCAAAGAAACAAGGTTTTGTGCGTTCAGAAGAAATAAGAGACTCATTAAAAGAAGAAGAGAAAGAAGATGATGCCACAGCAATTGATACAGAGAATTAGGTGAAATAGAACATCTTGTGTGTTTTTCAGAAAGTATTTTTTCGTACACTAAATACATTTGCAGACTTATTTCCTATAACATTCTTCAAGTTACAATCTGAGTCTGAAGCATCCTGATAGGTCTTAAGGTGTTTGAGAAGTCTTTTCTATTACTTTGGGAAAAGCAAAAGCTTAGGAAGAGCTCTGGCCTTCACAGACCACATGAAGTAATCTTAAAAACCACACTTATATTTATCATCCCTATAGCCATGTCAAAGAAGGTACAAAATTGCCTGAGGGCTGGAAGACCTGATCCTGTGTCATCAAGGTACAGGGTGTTACTTCCCTGTGACATAATGAAAGAAGAACTCCGTGCTGGGATGGCACATCCTCACCCACCTGATATTAAATACTGCTCCCAGGCTTTACGAGAGCTGTTGTCTGACCTCAGTGTGAGTCATGGTAAAATCAAGGCTGAATAACTTGAATTCTGAATGCTAATTCTACTGTCAGAAATGATATCACCACCTACAATGATCAGGGAGCAGTCTGTCACCCTCATTGCCTGCCTCTCCCCCCTACCCCGTCCTGTATTTATTTTGAGGTGGGGTCAATATACTCAGGGCTGTTTAAACACAGAAAATGACTAAGGCCAAGTGCCTTATGATCTAACCTGCTGTTTTATCTCAGGATGAAGCTACAGTTTGGGATGAGCCAAAATACCTGCTTGCTGCCATCCGTGTTTCCAGCCAGAGATGGGAAGAAAGTGGTGGCAAGTCTTTAGATAAGGTTTTCATGTCCACAGAACCAAAGCTTCCCAATTTATTTCAATGACATTTGACTATTGGCACTAAGCAGCGTTGAGACTAAACCTGCCTTTGCTCTCACTTCTCTTTTGTTCTTTTTATACTGCACTGTCTGAAGAATAACAGTGGAAAAAAAAAAATTGCTAGCTCAGCTGGATCATTTCCTCAGCCCCCCAAAATGCTTGTGGGTCCCTCCATGAAGAAGGGGAGGCATGTGGGGCTGGACCACACCAGCTGTGGGCTGCAGCTACCCAGGGCTCTCCTTTTTATTAAAGTCTCACTAATACAGTCAGGTCTTGTGTGATCAGGAGCAATTTCTACTTTTAAGAAGGCTGTGCAGAGTTTTTTTTTTGTCACTAGTGTAACTTCACCTCTAGGAAAGGGGAAATTAGTTTGTAATTACATAATTCTCATCCACCTTGAAGCTCAATTAATGCATTCTGTAACTCTTCTAGAAAAGGAGAAGGTCTGTTGAATGCATGGTATCTATATAAATGATGAGAAGTTCCAGCTCCATCTTTCCTCCAACTTTGTTTCTGTATACTTTTAATTGCAGAATGGTATGTAAGGAGAACTAAGTTCAGATCAGTTGGAGTTTACATCTGCAGCTCCTGGCTAACCCTGATGAGCTGAGCTGAGCATTATTTCAGGCCTTGCCTGTATGAATGAAGTTGCTTCAGCACAAGGAATTTTGCTGCAATAGCCCGGGGCAGCCATACACAAACAAACAGCCTCTTGGAAGAAATATTCTGAATGAGTAACTCAGGATAGTTTCCTGGGCTGGGTGGATTTACCTCAAGTTGTGGATTTACATAGTATGGGCAATTTTTTTTTTTTTTTCCTTTAAAAATACCCTACTTCCCCTCCTTTGCAGGGAGTCACTGGGGTTGTTGTCCCAAAGTTAAGGAACTTCTCAAATATTTTAGTATCTCCACAAAGTTAATCAGGAGCAGTGACTCCAAATAAGGCTTCATGTAGGTATTTTTAAAGAACTTGAAAAATCACGAAACAAGCAAAGGCTTGATCATGTCACAGCACAAACACCAGATTTGCCTGTCCCACGGAGGAGAGTGTTACAGTCTCACCTCCAGTTTCTGCCATGGCCATACAGTGAATTTGCATCAGTGGAAAATCCTGAGGGTGTCTCTGTAGCACCCAGTCTAACCAAACCACACTACTGTAGGACAAGAGAGAAGGACAAAGTAAAGCATAAATTCACCTGTTCAGTCTTGATAAACCTTAAGTAGTGGGATGTCCAGCACTTTCTCCATGCCATTATTCCATAGTCAGAGAACAGTGTCTTCTCCCACATGCCTAGACCTTCGAGTATTTACGTGGAGCCCACATCCTCCAAACCTATGATGTATTCCTTGAGCACAGCCAGGAGCTCTATGCCATGGAATGGGTATAAGTGGGCTCTGACAGCAGCAGTGTGATGGGTAACAGCTGAAGCTCTGGTCCTATCATCCTGAGAGTTTACCAGCTTCTCTTGTATCTTACTCCCTACTTTCAACATTTATTCAAGAAAATCTGATTTGATTTAATTAATATTTACAGGATGCCCCCCAAAAAAGATGAAAAGAGTTTTAATTCACCAGTGCCTGTTTGAGGAGTTATTTATGCAAGCTTCCATAATTTTGGGAATCTACTATTACATGGCCAGCTGATGGCCCTTCTGAAAATGAATGACTTCTATTCAGAGCACTCAGTGTTCATATGAAGCAGTTTCTTGATACAAACTGTTTGGTTTCGGATTACTAACTCCCACGATATTTGATGTTTCATTTAGAACCAAAGTTCCTAGAGAAACAAATGGTTGGAAGAAAAGCTTTTCTTCTGTGGATCTGTAAAGTAATCTTAATATATGTGAAAATAAAGAAAAGATTGAAAATGTGGAGTCTCTGTGGGGTTCACCCTGAGGTCACAAGCCCCTATAAAGTAAACAGAACCTTTGCAGTATATATAGATATCCAGTGTATATATTTATACATATATGTATTTCTAGCATATATATCTCTCTTTTATTTATATATATCCTGTGTATATGTGTATATATCTAATTATATATATATTTATATAAATCTCAGATAACTTTAAGGTAATTTTGGAGCTTCTGAGGTAATTGAAGCTAGTATTTGCATTTGGGTTTTTTTCCTCTGAATACCTATGAGACATAATGCTGTGTTTATCTCACTCTTATGTGAAATGTATTCATCCAAACCCAGTACATTTTCAGTTTTCCAGATGCTATTGATGGTACACGAATAAAACAGGCACAGGAAATCAGATTTCAGCCTGCTGGGGATATGAGCTTCAGCCTCTTTCTGGTTTTAGTCTGATGATCACAGTGGGTAAATAGATAGTGAAGATACAACTTGGAAGAAGTATTTAAAATAAGGAAAAGAAATCATGGTGGAGATAGATGTCAGGAAGTGAAGGAATGGGCAAATAAAAAGAAACACACGTTCTAGTGCTGGGGAAGGAAGGGACGTCACTGTGATCGATTGGCTCCAAGTGACAGATTCCTCAGAAGGAGAAAGATGCCTCAGCAAGATTGAGCTTAACTAAGTGGGCAGGCCCACAGTGGGCCTCCAGCCATAAAACAGATTTGCCAAATTGCCTTTGATTCATTATATTTACGAGTTTTAAAAGCATGTAAAATATTTTCATATGTTTTTATTTTCAGGAAAGGATAAACATAAATAATGCAGGAGAAAGCTAAGTTCAGAGATATGGCAACTGGCGCCCACCTGAATCCTGATGAATCTGACATTTAGGCACATGGGATTGGGTCTGAGTGGAGTAAAACGCTGAGGACAAATCACAGCATCTGAGGAAGAAAACTTTAATCTAAGTAGATGGTTATTGCTGTGCTTATAGAGCTCATAATCTCTGTCTTCTAGAAAGAGGATCTCTCTGCAGCACATTTGCAGGGTGCCATTCCTGCAGTGTCTGAACACCAAATTTGACTTTAGGACAACAGAAATGACTATGTGTGACTATATCAGGGGAAGGTGCTTATCTCATTCAACAACCACTTCTGATACTGAACATCATTTGATGCACAGGGGAGGTGGTGTAAGAGACTGTGCAAGATAATCAGTCACCACATTAGGTTTTGCCTTGGCCTGAAAATCAGAGTATAGATTAGAGCCTGAAGCCTGAGGTTAAACAACCCTTGCAGAAGCGGTTGGCAATAACAGTTAAACAAAGATAGCTCTGTCATCCAGTCTGTGCAAGAAACTCTTAAAATCCTTGTCTTGGTGGCCAGGAGTCCCACAGTGCAATAAATCTCTTAACTGAAAGAACATTTCCTATGAATTTGCTGTCTAATATAATAAAATATCTCCTGCGTGTCGTGTCCCCTTTTTATGTGCCTCTCTTCAAATTTTCAACGATTTTACTTCCTGCTGTAGTCGGGCTATTGTTTAATCTTTAAAAGCTTCTTGCCTGATTTTCAGAAGTGCTGAGCACCCACAAATAAAGTCAGTGAGCTATGTAAATGTTCAACCTCTTTTTAAGCTGGAGCCTGATTTTGATGCTTGGCCAGTTCAATGATACCGTTGATTCCAGCCCATTTGATGTAAAGGATTTCCCAGGAAGCAGACTTTGGAGGGCCACAACTTGGAAATGTGCTTCATAAAGGTATCCTGTATTTGTTTTGAAGAAACATTTAGCTCATTAAACCCAAAAACAAGTCCAAAGCCAAGTTGCTCATTCTCCAGCTAACAATTTACCTTCTGCAGCTCAAAGTTGTATTTAATCTTCTGAAGAATAATTACTGCTTGCAAACACAAGATTGGTGGTGAATCCATATATTACAATTATTGGGCCTTGCTGTGGTAATGTGGGTGGGCTGAAGGCTGAATTTTAAAGTAAGAGATGCATAGGGAGACAGCAAGAGTGCAGTTGAACCAGCCCGTGGCGCTGAGGCTGTTCTGTATCTCAACTTACTCAATGGAAGTAAAATATTTTGCTTATAAAGAATTTTCATAAACATGTCTTGGGATGTGTATTAGAGGTATGTCTTAGGATGTGCATTAGGAGTAAGCTAAACAAGATGGTATAAACACAGGAATGGCTCTGTAATAGGAGAATAAATGGGCTGCCTCTGCTTCCTGCAGCAGCCGCCGCGGAGGCTGCGCGCCCTGTGGAGCCCTTGGCCCCAGCGAGGAGCTGCAGGAGATCAGTGCCCCCAACCAGGCCTTTGGTGTTTCAGTCTGGAGTCTGGGAGATGCCTAAATATAGAAGCACGTGGCCAATTCCAGGATCCTACTTTTTAAAGAGTTTTTAAACTGCAACCACATCTAACTTATCTTCAGCTAAAATTAAAAAGGGCAGATCTACCTCAAGGGGTGTCTTGGTGCCAAAAATATCTGCAAGTTTCCCAGGCAGAGGAAAGAGCAAATCAAAGAGAACACAGAGATTTTATTGGGTTTACTGTTAAACCTTTATCCAAAGTGGTTTGCTGGATTTTGAGGTATTTAGGCATTGAAAGGCACAGGTAGGCATGTAAGAGGACTTTCAGAAGAGTCTGAGTGGGTCAGGTGGCCAGTTCCCACTGAAATTCAGAAACACCTTTCAGTTTCCCTTTACTTTTAAGCATCCAGCCTTAATTGCATTAAACCCTAATGTAGGCAAACCTCAGCTAGAAAAATCCGATGTTCAGCATTTCAGATCTGGTAGATGCCTAAATATAGATGCAAATACTTAATTTGAGACTTCCACTAAACTCCTGTCCGAAACTACTACCACATCTAACCTATGTAGGGGCACAAATCTGCACTGAATAATAATAACTACAATTGGATTCAATTGCTTTCATCCAGATAAAGTGCAGCAATTGAATTAAAACCTGCAAGGATTTTTGGAGCCAGAGTGGACAGTGTAAGTTATAATCTAGTTTATGGTATAAAGTACTAATTATATGTCTGTGGTATTCATCAGACATAAATGTTTCCTGTGTGATGTAAAAAAAGTATGGTAAAGATTAATTTAATTATGCATTTTATAGATGAAACTATGTTTCAAATATTTTGTAGCTAACAATAACTTTAAAGGGCAACTGTAAATATATAGTATTTTAGAACCTTAAGAGATTAAAATAAATAACATATGGGCTAAAATAATGCATGGGGACTGGATTACAGTTTATGCTAACATCACTTTTAGAAGTACAATACTTTACTGACAAAGAAGGCCAGCAGAAAGAGCCAGCTCAATATAAACTCTGTAATACTGGCCAGAAAAGGACTTTTCACTAGTGAAAATGAGAAGTCATTTAAGCAAAATGGACAAAAAGCCAATAGTTTTTAGTGTGGGTGAGGTTTGACAGTACAGAAATAGTCTGGTTTCTGGCATTGCTGTATAGCAAACCTGAGAGGAATAAGGAATGGTGCATTTCTCCACTGTCAGCACTATCCCTTGCAAGGCTACAAAAAGAAATTAGAATTTCCACTTGTTTTATCTCACTTTCATCTTCCAGCTTGAAACTCTTGTCATGCTGTTTTGGAGCAAGGTGTGTGACTGACTCTCTGCCCTGGCAGCATCGGTGGGTTGTGGCTTCTGCTCCTCATGGTACGATCTGCTCTGCGCCTCTGGAGCTGGTGCTGCATGGAAAGGTGAACTTTAGTGAGGTTATGGCAAAAATAAATGTCACACTCACTCTTTCTCTGCCTCATTTTCAGATAGGAATTAATGTTGTTACCTCATCGGAAGTGGCTCCTGGGTGACATATGACAAACACATTAGAGGAGGGGCTGTGCTAACCAAACAACAAAAAGTTTGCTTTGCTGATGGAGTAATTAATTTTGATGATTATTTTTTTGAAATGGAGGCTCTTCTCTGTTCTCTGCCTGTGGATAGGTGTTAAATTATTCCTGTGAGAAAGGCAGCTAAGGGTAACAGCAGCAGCAGCAGCAGCTGGGGAAACCATTCGTGCTCTAATAGCACTGCTGCTGCGTCCTGGGTGAAAGCCCCCACCACGTAATGAGCAGAGGTAATTTCCACATGACAGTAAACAAAGAATATCCATGAGAAGATTGTGTATGTGAAGTAACTCTTGTCCAGCCTTTCTTTTTTTTTTTTACCTATTGCCCTGTTTGTTTTGTGGCCTCTGCCTGATTAAGGTCCCCTTTTTGTGTTTCTGCTTGGTCTCGTAGTCTGTATTACTAACAACTTGGTGCTATTTAGTTTTATTTGCTCTTAAAATGAACAAGGCATTCTTAGGATGTGTTATGTGATACTACTGTTTTGTTACTTCCCCTGGATAATAAACAGTCTGGAAATTAATGATTTATAAAGGGTTAGTGTTTGTGTGACAGAAACTAGGACAAGTGGCTCGACTCGAATCACACTTATGCATGTAACTCCAAATATTTTAGATGATTCACTTCTGATTTGTATTTATTCAGAATGCAATGTGCAATTCAGTGCCCAATGCACTTTCAATACATAGAACTCAATGAAACATTTATGACTAATGTAATGGTCACTGATGAAGGAACCTAGAAGTCATAGCTGTATTTTCTTTGCAATGAAATACATACACAGCTGAATTATATTAGAGAGAGACAATTCTGGATGGTAAACTCCCAACTGGGTCTTGTTTGTTGTACAAATAAGCTTCAGCCCTCCAGGATTTAGGAAGACAGAGTATCAGCCCCTTGCACAATGCTGCTGGGAAGCTATTCTTCCATGGGGTCGGTCCCCAGCTGCACGTCTCAGGCTATTACTAACCTTATCTGAGGATTCATGTTACAGCAAGTTTTGAGACAATTGTGGTTTCCAACAACCCAGGAGTCTCTCCACGTTGCTTCTTCCATGTACCACAATCCTTCCTGTGCTGGCCCATCTAGTTGTGAAATCAGTCTGTCATCCAGTTCAGGGAACTGATCCAGCTTAAAAACACACACATAGAGACAAAGGATAGAGAGCCAGCTTGGGCTGGGAACTGGGAAAGCTGTAGTGGGACAAGAACTCTCTAAGTCCTTTCTGTCACCAAGCTCTTTCTGCCATAGTTCACAGGTTTTGGACCTTTTGAGCAGCTATCAGGTTATATCAAACAGTGATAAACTGCCTGGCATATAAAGCTTCATCCTGCAATAAAACTTTATCATATATTAAGACAGCATTTATTTTGGGAAGATAAGCTTATTAGTATCTGCACAGACCCTCAAGTGCGATTGTCTTGGACTTTATTTAGCTCTCACTGAACTGTACAAGCTGGCTCCCACTCATATATCCTATTTAACTAAAAGATACTCAAACACATTCTCAATAAACAGAGTAATGCTAGGTAAAGTATTTTGAGATCACTGTTAAATATCAAGCATTGCTGGGAATGGTTGTTAGTCCAACTGAATTTTGAACCAAATCCCTAGGCTGAGAAAACAGCCCTTTTTAAAGCTGTGCACCTGCACAAATGTCATTAAAATCCAAACAGAGATACTGGAAAACAGCTCTCATGTGAACTCGGCAACATTTTCATGATAGAAGTATAACTCCTGGGCAGAGCACGTGAGATATATAACACCCTCAAACAATGGGCTTTTGTTAGTGAGCTCAGGAGAGGCTTCAATATAATTTACCATACAATGGTGCAGTGTAAGGGGTATGCAAATCCATAAACACCTCCCCACCCCCCTCCCAGTGTTTTGTGGTTTTGACATAGCACAGTAAGATCACATAACCTAAACAGAATGGACATATCAGCCACCCACAGCTCAATTACCGAGACTCTAGGTCAATGTCTTCAAAATACTTCCAGCATCATGGATCAGTGGCCATGGGAAAATGAATAACATGATGGTGTGACGTGTGGGGTTTTGATCATCTGTGCCTGTAAGTGCCATATAAGGCCTGATGTCATTCGTGGACTTTCTGAGAATTGCACATGGACAGGAATGTCTTGATTAATTGCCATTTTCTTCAGAGGACCTGCATGGGGAATGGACATCTTACCAAACTCAGAGGGTTTGGTAGCAAAGTGCATTGTCAGTTTGTGAATGGAAAGATTGAAATGTGCTATAAACATTATAAATTTTTACTGTATTTTTCTAAAAGATTAATGTCAGCTCCTCAAGAAAAAACATGTCTACAGGCTGCTAATTTATAACCAGTAAAGCTTGGTTTAATAAACTTGTGGTAAGTATTTTCTGCTTTTAAGACCCTTTGAGTCTTCAAAGGTTCCCATTTGCTTTAGGGTCCCTAGAGGTGCTGGTGCCAATGAGACATATTTCATTAATTATGTTGCACAAATAAGCCAAATATTGCACAAATGTGTGTAGCAACATTGTAAGGAATGCAGCAAGGACTCTTCCTAACTTTACATAGAGCAGAGCTGCCCAGTTGGGTGCTCTTCTGAAGGGCAGTTGAGGCCTAAAGCACATGCTTAGGTCTTGTCCACACCCCAAAATTGTGTTGCTAACAGTTTTGGTCAGCACAAAATTGGCAATAGCTTTCCCTCTGGAATCCACAAGCATCAGGCTGCCTTTCCCAGAGCAGGGATATCAGAAATCCTTCACATGTCATTGGGTTGGGAATTATGCAAATATTGTAAGGTACCAGAAGATGATGAAGCCTGAGATTGTGTTCCCATGTCTTCGTAGCCTGGCCAATGTTGAAAGCAGGGCATCTTGCTGCAAGGAGCTTTGAAGTGAGTTCTTCCTGGGTCAGGTTCAGAGCCAGAATCTTTTGATGCTGGAAAACAAAAATATCAGTGCTGTGAGCAGGTATGCTACAGTAAAACTAAATGCACTGGAGAAAAGGAATAACCATTAGTAAAAGGCTAAATTGCACCTTTAATAAGAAAGACTATTGAAAGTGTTACAGGCAAAGATGATTTTTCCCAGAGAGGCACAATGGGATATAAACATGTATTTTAATTCTCACCTTACCTTTTCACTTTTATAGCTCACACACAGAGCAGCAAAAAGCTGCATCTTGTCTGGGTAGGTGAAAGCCTCCTGTTAAACAGTCAGGTGATAAAGTGAAAGGCTGGAGCTAAACTCTTGACCAGTCCCTGTCTAAAACAACTCTTCTCACAATCTGTGGTTTTCTGGTAGTTGAGAAGGAAAATTAACAAAAGCTCTGTAATAACTGGAAACTGGAAAGATGCTATTTGACTGGCTGGACACGAGCAATTACACAAGCACACTGAAGTACTTAGAGCTGAGGGAGACCTTAAGAGCATATGCTGACAGCGTGCCATATGTCAGGGCGCGTGCTGCTTTATATTACTTGGTGCAGCTTTGTGAAGGAACTGTACTTGGCTTGTATATGAATTTTAAATGAATTGTTAACACATTTTATGAATCTGCTAAAGGGGTGCTGATGTGGGAGAGTGCACATGTCTGTTCTGCAAGACGGAGTAAATAAATCATGACTTTCACAAGATAAAACTTTATTGAGTAGCAATAAACGACAGAAATACTTCTAACAGCATTTAAAGCTGTGTAAAAGAAAGCACGAAGGGCTGATTGCCCCTGAGTACATGTGCTTGTAACAGCTTGTGTTGCACTGATGGGAGAAAAGGTGCTTTGCCAGAAGAACAGCAGCTGTCACACACTGGCTGGTGTGCTGTAGCTTCACCAGGTCTTTGGTCCATAACACCTTTCATCACTTCCATTTGTTGTTCACAGTATCTACAACATTTTGGTGCCTTTCGCTAGACATAATCCTTCTCTCACTCTGCCTTCACCCACCATAAATTCTTCTGCTCTTTTGTCCTAAGGACAGTTTTGGATGAGAGGACACATCATTTGTGCTTCCCTCCTGTCTGTGTTCGCAGTCTGAGCAGGTGGGTGAAGTTGTTCTATAGAATAACACACTCAAGGACATCAGGGATCAGTAAGCCAAAATTAGATCAAAATGTGGCAAAACAAATTCCCATTGTTTTATCTTAAAGTTCTTCATAAGAATACCTTGACTTCTGTCAGTGCATTTGGTCATTCATGGTGGGGTGGGTAAGAGCTGCCTGGTAGGTCTCTGGAGTCTGGAGTGTAGACTCCAGACCACCTTTGATAACACATGCAGGCATGGCAACACAAACTTGGTTCCTGTGTTGGTGACTGACATAGTATTACACAAAAAGCATTACAGGTCCAGAGAAGAAAACCGCCTGAAATGGTAGCAAAAGTCTCTGGTGGTTGTATCATTTGAATGATGTGGACCAGTGAACTACCACAAGGAAACAGGGCACTCTTTCTAAAAATATTTCCTCAGCTTCCACCAGTTAATTTGATGCCAAGCCCTCAGAGGCAGCAACAGATTATGTCTTTTGATAGAAAGTAACCAAATAATTTATCTGAACTCTCAAAACTAGAAAACTATAGTTCTGCATTATTGACATCAGTATTATAGATTTCCTTTTCAGTTTTATTAATGAGAATCTCTAAGTCTGAATGATCAGTTCCTGGGTTGTTTGCAAGATTACTGAATTCTGTTTACATCTCGAGTATTCTTTTCAGCATCTCTCTGTTCACAAGGCATTGATTTATGCTGCTAGAAGCCAGTTTGCCTGTCTTACCCTGCCCTATCTTGCTGGCTTTTAGTATTTGCTTTTGTCTAAGACTATCACTGCTTATTTTTAAAATAAGCCAGCTATTTTAAAAGTCACTTTCTCATTCTCTGCTTGTATTTGTTTGTTCATCATTTAGAAAAGACACAGAGGACTGTGGCGGTGGTACTCTGCGGAACACAGCATCTACCTTCTTCACTGGGTGTGTGTCCGAGTTTGTCTGAGTCTCCAAGAACCCATATGTCTCTTTTGAGAGTGCATCAGCTGAACTCCAGCCTTCAACAGGATCCTCACCTAAGTGTGCTTTGGAGGTTCCTGCTTTCCAGAAACACAAAGCCTGTGGGATCAGTCACAAGACAGACACTGTTTAGGTTGGTACCCAGAGTCCTACCTTTACTCATGTTGTCTCCTTCCTTCAGTGCTTTTACTCTGCCTCTGTGCTTCTCAAGGACCATTTGTCCCCTGCAAAATCATCTCTTCATTTGCTATGGACATTCAGGAAGGTTAGTTCTGCCCTGGGCGAAAACTGGAGGTCCAGATGCAGCTTGAAATGGAGCTACTCTAGTCTTCCTGCAGAGCTGTAAGATGAGTTACAAGGCAAAGAGACAATGTAATGCTGGGAGATTGGAGAAAGCCAGAAGTGATTTCTGCACATCATGAAGGTGGACAGCAGTGGTATAAGTAATATCTGAGTATTTTCTGTCATTTCTCTGGAGTTCAGTTAGTACCAGAACATAATGAAGAATCCATAAAGCAGCTTGGTAGGTGAAACAGTCTTGATACAAACCTAGTGCCATTTTAGAAGTTGTTTCATTTGGCCATCAGGAATATCAGCTTTTACTAATGAAGCCAAGTGTGGGCATATGCAAAGAACCCTCTACTTCTAACATATTTTTCCAGTCAGGCCTGGTGTGCCCTTTTAAGGAGCTTAACTTGAAATACGACTACAGCAACGGTATTCAAGTAAAGATATCACAATGAGGCAGCACAGATCTTCTTAATCAGGGGATTACTCTGCAGAAGGATTTTTTTTCCCCAATACTGAGTAAAAGATACTTATCTAAATTCATCCAGTTTTTACTTCAAAATCTTATGTAAACGGGTGTTTACAAATGGGAAATAGCATCCTGCTTTACCCCGGCACTGTCAGATTTGTGAAGAAACAGTTCACTACATTTGTAAGTGCTATGGTGACCCAATGAAGTGAATGGCAACATTTCCACTGTACTCAACAGTACCAGGACTGCAGTTTGTCATTTATGAAATTAGGATTCTCAAGATTCAGGTCTCTGATTTGATTTTGCACCAGAGCTACAATCCTAGCTATTATGTCTTTGCTCTTCACGGATATTGGGATGACCATAATTGGTCAAAACTAGGAAATTGAAAAAGTACAAAGTTGTCTTTCACAAAGACCCAGGCAACACCACTTTGTGCTCACAGGGGAAGTTGGCACTATGCAGACTCAGATTTCATGCATCTATTCCCTTAGCCTAGCTCAGTGCTCAATAGAGACAACAGAGATTTCCAGCATCCCAGAAGTTTCTTGGTTCCCTGAAAAAAACTCCTCTTCAACCTCAGAGATAATGACTGAAGCAGAGAGATTAATGTCTCAGTAAAAAAAAGTTTTGTAGAGTAGTAAAGTTCTTTAAAAAAAAAAAGAAACCACTTGCCTGATTGATCCCTTTAGACTGAATGGGGAGTGGAATGCAACCTCTGGCAATGGGACAGCCTTACTTTCCCTCTAGTGCACTCACTGCAGACTGCAGCTTGATAAATCTGCTCTTCAGTGTATCCACAGTACCATCAGCTGATCAAGGCTCAGCTGGATGCTTAGTGACGATTTAACAGAGACCTGAGATAAGTAACTTTCTATATACATGACAGTAATCCCCTCTCCATCCGGACATTTTTAAACCATCTTGATATAGAATTAAAACAGAGGGATGTGGAAAGAAGTGAAATTATTCAGGATATACAATGGAGGAATTTTATTACCAAGCTGGCTGCGTTATAAATCAAGTGCTCTGTAAATGCAATAAAACAATTGTTTAGTCTGCATGATTCATACCACAAACCTCAGTATTCTGTGTTTTGATCTTATTGCAGCAATAAACTGTCTAGACAGCAATTAACAAACTGTTTTTTCTTCAGATGTTTGGAGTGCCTTTGCTGCCTGATCAGCACTCAAATACAGGGCTTTTTCTCTATTCCTATTAATTATCAGGTTGATCAAGAAGCATGGTTAACCATTCTCTGTAATCGTACAACATTTCTCTTTGAGCGAATTACTATAGGAAAAGTAATGACAATATTGTTTTTCATTAGTACTAAGTAGCTAAGATGAAGATTTATTTTACCATGGTGCTCTAGAATGAGCTTTAAAGTATAATTTATACTAAGCAATGGCATACTATTTTAGGCCCTGATTCAACAAACTGCTTACGTGTGTGTCCAACTTGAAGCATACAAGCAATCCCAGGGGAAAGAGTGCATTTAAATTTCAGTGTGTGACTCTGTACTTTGCTGAATTACAGCCAAATAATTGATCCCTCATATATGGTTAGTGATCCCTTATCTTTTTACACAATAAGCAGAGCAGATGTGTTGTGTTTTGGTCTTAAGCTTAATGGCTTACCGGTGGGAGGAGAGATGGAAGGAGTCCTAAAACCTAAGACAGCTTCTGGAGGCAAAAAAAAAAAATAAAATAGATGCTTGAAGAAAGCCTGCAGAAAGAGATTAAGATCAGTTCTTCAGAGACTCATTTCACATAGATGATGATACAACAAAGCCTTTAAAACCCTAAAAATATATTACACAGAGTTTTACCGAAAGGTAAACAGAAGTGTGTTTCCCATAGAGGCCCCTGCAGGTGAACCTTTCCTTTTCAGGAATGATTTAAGGTGTGAGAGGCATCCACTCTGTGGCAGAAGCAAGAGTGTCCTGGGCTGCACAAACACTGAGGCTGCAATGTACTCTGTGAGTGTTTATGCTCATAGAGCAGAGAGTGACTCATCACACACCATTTATACAGCATCTTGCTTTGGGAGGTTGATGCAACTCTATAAAATTTCCAGGAGATAAAATTTACAGTCCCCGATTTTCGTGTGGTATAAAGCAGCAGAGAAGCGTTGAGTTGGGTTTGGAGGCATCCGTGGCTTTGGTCCTGCTGGTGGAGAGGTGCCGGGAGCCGCCGCGCAAAGGCTGGACAGCTCCCGGGGCTGCGGGGCAGCGGCGTGTGGGGGGGCGGGCTGCAGGGTCCAGGGCTCACCTGCACACCGACACCGGCACAAACGGCGGGTAAGTTCTGCCCGAGTGAAGCTCAGGGCCTCACACAGGGGAGGCTGCAGGCAGAGGTCCAGGGGAGGCTGTAAGAAAGGTGTAGGAAACGAATCTTTAATTTGCAGAAGTAATTCCATGGGGTTTGGCTGTAGTTGTAAGTCCATGACTAAATATGTGAGTTGTCAAAAAGAAAATTAAGAAATAAAGTCTGAAGTCGCCTTTTGGAAGTTATTTTAACAGTATTTCTTAAAGAAAAAAATGTGGATTTTTTTTGTTTTTTTGGGTTTTTTTAATGTTTTCTCTCTTTCACCATTGTGGCTGTGGAAGAGGAATGGGAAAATGTACAGAACAGAGAGAAAAACTACAATCAAATCTTGTTTGATTACCCTTGAGATAGAAAAAGAACAAAGTAATTGAAAGGGAACTTTTCAAGTAAATTCACAGTGTTTCATAGTTTTTATTCACACTGTTTCTAACAGTTCTGGACTATTGTTTTGCATATGTGGAGGTAAAATATTTTATCTCAGCATAAGAGAAAATATTATGGATCTGATCCTTATAAATAGTATGTGTAACATACCATCCTGACCAGCAGGAGCAATGCAAGTGAAATTTTTAAGAGTCACATATTGTATATAAAGGCATGAAAAATACACTGCAACTTGGAAAGTTATTTTTGGAACAATATGGGGTTTGTGAAGTACCACAAGGAATTTGTTATATCCACACAATCTTAAATAACTTGCCTCTCAACCATACAATACTGTGCACATGCAGAGGGCCTATATAAGTTTGATGTTCAGATGCTGAGGACTCCAAATGTCTCAGTTACTCATCTGTTGACGATGATCCTCATGTTGCAGAAGGTTTCCTTGAGTGCCTATATTACAGCTTCCTTTGCTATCCTGGGAATATCTGCAAAAAAATAGTTCAGTCTTGTTGGAATTAGGAGCAAGTTTCAGGGTTCACATTTGCAAAATCTGTCTCAACAACTTAAGAACACAGACAAGAGGCTTAGCTGCCCTTGAAACACAGGCAAGTGTCTTCAACTCATACTTAAAAAAAGCCTGGAAGTGAAGAACTCAAAAGCTTCACCACATTCTGTTTCACTGAGCAAGGTCACAGTAACAGGGAGAAAAAGGAAGATTCTTTAACAGATATAGGAGGATCTACATCCTACAGGTTATTGATTGATTAATTGATAAGTTCAGCACACAGTAATTATGGTGAAAAAGTCCGGCTGTCAGGTTTTGTCGGTTATATCTGAAGGGACTGGAGCAGCTGTGAGGGAAGACTATTTAAGTGTTACCCTGGAAAGTGTGGGAACCATGGTAGGAGTCAATAAGTGCCCCATAATCCACTGACAAATACTTGCTATGTTTGTTTGGTTTTTAAATTTCAAAGAGTTTTTCCTTAAAGAGTTGTACACTATAAAATCCTCTTCTTGCTTCAGCCATTTTTTTTCCCCTATTAAATACACTCATTCCTTTGGAAAGCTTGAAAAAGAAAGCTTGCTTTCATTCTAATTTGCTTTTCCTCTATTATGTATGAAGCCTAGGCAGATTTAGCAAGATTGCCCATGAAGTCAGACCTTCAGGTCTCATATACTTTTCCTGGAGAAATATCTTTGTCCTGAGGGGGGTGGGGGGAACCCCTCCCCAAGCTTATAGAACTATGCACTTTTCAAACAGCTATTACAAAACATGCACAGCCAGTCAAATCAAATTCTGAGCTCACTAACCTTGACAGTGTCCCTTTAAATTAACTTTGTAGCCTGAAAACACAGAAACAAAATGTTTTAAAGAATTGATCTGAGGAAGCAGCAGTGGAAAAGCTGAGATTTGCTGCACTGCTTGTCTACTGGAAAGTCTGAGCAACGAACTCCTGAGGGCTCAGTGCCTGGGCAGAAGGCCTTCCTGAGTGTTCCCTTAGCACCAGACTGGGGCAAGGAGGGTAGAAGAAGTCTGGCTGAGAAGCTGGGATGAAGGCTGGTTTACTTGAAGACATTTGCCAGCAGCAGCAGCATGTGAAGCCCAAGCAAGAGTGTTGTGTTTCTGGGCTGGCTGAGGTGGGCACTCCCACCACACTGACTGTACAGAGTGGGGGATGCTGCAGCTCAGCTGGTCCTGCGTTCCTCCTCACAACACTAAGGCATCTTTGCAGCAGCCCAGAAAATTGCTACTGGTATCAAGAAATTGCCTTTGCAGTGGAGAGAATGAGGAGCATGTACAGGAGGGGCCTGTCCCCTCTGGTGGGGGCTGCCTGGGAGTAGCTGTCAGTGGGGAGATGGATGATGCATTGGCCACCCCACAGCAAACCCCAGCCCACGGCCCAAAAATGTCAGGAAAGGCTCAGTGGTGTGGCCACGTCACCACTCATCCCCTTCCTTTTTGAGCATATGATTTTGCTTAGGGATTTAATTCACACTTTGTTCTCTGGCTGTCCTCGGGATTTTAGCTCATTTAACCCCTCCCACCTAACTAGGCACCCTGTAAAATTCAGGATGGCGTGTTAGCACTTTCACAATATTTTTTAAAGGCAGTTCAATAGAACTTCAACCTACTGCTCATGATTTCATACAGGAAAAAAATAAATCCCAGCACAAGTTGTTCCCAGTTTAGGTTCTTAGGAAGGTGGGTAGAAGGCAACAACAACAAGGCAAAAAAAAAACCCCAAAACCAGCTATCTGATGTGTCTTTTGTGCTGTCACACAAAATGCTGCCTGTAATACTACAGCCAGAAATGCTCATTGTATAACCAAACAGGAAAATTGTAGCATTGTTTAGACGAATTGCTGAATTTCATTAGTTTCTTCTTCCTTCACCCCTCCCTTTCCTTTTACACAGAGGTAAACCGGTGCTTAACTATTTTCCAAGACTTTTTGTAGAAGCACAGAACAGCTTCTAGAGCTTCTACAAGAGGGAGATGCAGCTGTAGCAAGTTTTTTTTTTTTTTTTTTTCTTTCATATTATTTTTGCTAATTAACGTTGTATCTTTCAAACAGCCCTCCTGGCATCTGCCTGGTAACCCAGAAAATCTTTAGGAGGAAAAGAAAAGAAAAAAAAAAAAACACCCTACAAATTATTGAGACTGTGGAAGTTGGTCAAAACAGAAATACAACACCCCACAAGACTCACCTCCTTCATATTTTTATTCCAGACTTTAAATTCAGATCTAATTGCTTCAAACTGCTCCTGTTCTTTTCCAAATCAAGCACAAAATCACTGAAAAACAAAAGCCTTATGGTAAGAGGATCCCCTCTAGCTCAGTGTTATAGTCAAATCAAGGAAAAATAGTTTCACCTGAATTTGCCTCAAAAGATCAGATGATGTTCATCTATTTCAGATAACTATAACACCAAGAATGAGCTTTCCTTTGAACTTTAAGCAGGACTTGGCAGAATATTCTTATGAATACCATTTATCTTACCATTTATCTCTCAACATTGAGTTTTATATGGCTCTCTATACAGCTTTAAAGCCAAAGCAAACTTAAAATTTGAATATTCTAACTACGTTTTGTGGCATTTTCTTCCAGTTAATGCTGCCAAACAGTGAATCTAATTAACTGGACACAGGAGGGCCTTTATGAATGGAATGTAACATAACCATACAAAGTAATCTCGTTACATTGTAACAAGAGGTTAAATACCACTTCCTGCTATGTAGTAGCTGTTAAGTATAGTATTGATGAAAAATATGCTAATAACACCTTATGAAAAGAATAGCTTAGTTCTTGTTAGCTAATCTCTGCAAGCCTTTGGTAAGCTGCTTTTGTGGTATGGTTGTATCACATGCACATCAAGCAAAACTATTCTGTTATGTCTATCACCCTGCTTTAAACTAAGGGATTGTTGCATTTTTTTTTTCCACGAGGAAGATTTACATATATATACATATAAATATCTATGAAGACAAATGACCAGTATCTTGATCTGTTCCTCTACACTCTTCCCACTCTCCCGCTCTGCCGTCCTCTAAAGGCTCCCAGTATGAAAGGAGCTGCCAGGCGTGGAGTTGCTGACTGTATCAGCCCTAACAACACAGACAGAAGACAGAGCTGGAAACAAGGGCCTGGGTTTGGAACCCACTTTACGCTGAAAATCTCCCCCAGTTTCAAATAGGACTTTTAATGCAGATTTGTACAGAGAAACAAGAATTGGATTTATTCTTTCTCTTGTAAACCCACAGAAGTCTGCTCATAAATCATTACTATTTGCATCTAGCAAGACAATTGTTAGTCAAGGCTCAGGGTTAAACCTGAAATTTTAACTTAGGAATAATGTCAGAAATGTTAACTGTTTTAAACCACAGCAGCTGGAATGGATTTTCACAGTCACTGAACTGATTTGCAGTTGTATTAGTCGATCAGCATCTCTCATTAGGTGTCTATAATGCAGGCAGGGACACCATGCTAAGCCCCTGTGTTTCTTCTGTGCATGGGCCCATCTTTATCTGGAGAGAAACATTCTGTTTTCTTTTCTCCCTCTTCATTTCCATAAACAATATGCACAATTCTCTGAGCCATTCAGTCTGCAAATAAAGGCAGAGGGCTAAGTAAATTTGCTTCACACCAATTATTTTTGTGAGGTCACCGAGTTAAGCATTAAAGAATACTGCTGTGGATGAGCACTGGGGAACAGTATGAGTTGTGCTATGAACTGGACAAAAGCACTCAGGGCACAGCAGAATACGACATTTATTGGGAAGCTTTGTTCTGTGAGTTAACAGAAGAATAATCCTTTTCTTTTAACAACTAGGAATTACTCATTTTACCACATAACCCAGCTGCACTGTAAGGCACTTTTCTAAGTCACAGCATAGGAATGAAAGTGAAAGATGTGTGATTTCAGGAAAAGAAAAATAAATTGTTCAATTCAGTATTAAGCTGTTTTGCTTCTGTGCACAGTGTGAGGGTGAGAAGTCATCAAATTATTGTGCTGTGTTTTTATGCAAATAGAATTATAGAAGGAAAGAACATTTTTAAGTAATCAGAAGCCAAGTGAGGAGCCAAGAATCCAGCTGTTATGGATTTGCATCACTTTATTGTCACAACTCTTGCAGCCGCTTACACCAGCGAGAGGCTGTCCTCACATCTGATTCTTTACTATGTAAGGCTGGCTGGTGAGCAGTAAGTAACTGTGACAAAATGCTCTGCACATGGGTAATTGCTGATGATTACATTTCAAACAAAGGGCTCAGGCTTGAACAAAACAGCAAGGCAATATTTCCTCCATGGAAGACAAAATTATACAGCAGTTCTATTGTCATTAATGGGAGAAGGAGTAATTCTTAAAGTCACTTTGCTCAATTCAGGATGTGAAGTAAGCCTGATGTTTCAGGGGGTTTCAAAAATCAAAATCCAACAGAAAAATACGATCATGCCTGAAAATAATTAGGGATGAGGCATGGGCTAGAATCAATGGAAATATGATCTGGATGAATCACTGAAGGATCTGAAACTTCCTCGTATATGAAGCTAAAAATTAGTGCCTGTGCTGGCATTTTTAGTAAGACCAAGTTACTCTAATTTTGTAGACTATTCTGTTACAGTAGTTACATGTTTCAATAAAAGTGAGGCAATCAAATTACACATTTGGTTGTTTAATAAAAAATAGCTTTTAAATTATAGATCTAAATACAAATAAAGCACGTGGTTTAACATTTGAAACCAGATGAAAAGCCAAATGTAACAATGTCCTGAATTCTCACTGCTTGGGTCTATTTGTACCAGAGTGGTATCTAAAACGAGAGATTGCTCCCTCCATCCCCATTGGAGATTTCCACCACCCTCAAAGGACCAAAGGAAGGGAAGTCTTGATTCCGTCACGCTATGCCAGGTTGCAGTGGTGCACCCTGACTGAGACTGTTCCCATCACTCTCCCTATGTCATTGTCCCAGTGAGTGCAGAGCCCCACACCAAAATCAGGCAAGGACCCACCTCCTGATCAGATTAGGGGACTTGTAGCTGGCTACAAATCCTCTTTTGTAGTAGCTTTGGGTTTCTTCTGCTCTCTTTTTAACTGGCACCCACTCAGCACCTCTCTGCTGACATGCAGATATTCTGAAATGACAGATAGTAGCAGAGAATTTCTTATCAGAGGCTCAACAGCATTTGGAGCCATTTGTTGACTGGGCTGTGGTTTGAGGGTTGTTTTTTTGTTTGGTTTTTTTTTTTTTTTTGCCACTATATTAAGCTTCCCCAGGTGCTTAAATTAACCATTGGAATGACTTTTCCCTCCTCTTCAACACTGACCATAAAGGGTGTTCACTGTACCTGTACATCTCCCGTGTGAAAACAGACTTCTTCAGTAGTGTTTAATCTTTCCCTACTTTAATGCTTTCCTTGTTTTTATTAAATAGTAGAAGTGATGATAGCACTCTCAAAATAGGAGTAATCACATTGCTGTAAGGCCTCCTTGGGTTGGCTCTTTGTTCAGACACTGAGAGTATCACTTAATTACTGTCAAACAGACAATCCTATCCCTCATCCATTTACAGTATTTAAGTTAGTAAGGGTTAAAGCCGATCAATACACATGAGCCTGGTAAAAGATGTCATTTTGTCATTTACAGTAAGAGACAACACAATGAATGTAATATTTGCTCTTTTCTTGAGACGCCTGGGTGTCAATGATAACATCCAAGGTCTTTGCCGTTGTCACAAATATTTGATTGTCTCTTCAGCACCCTCAGTCACTAGCAAACACCTCGACATTTACTGGCTGCTGACCATTTTCAAAGTGAAAACAATGCCAAGAACCACTCACCTTTCTGCTGCAAAAATTTGTGAAACTCTGTTTCATTTTTTTCCCCCTCTTGTCCCACATGTCAGTAAATTTGAGTTCCTTTATACTTTCCAGTTCTGCATGGACCAGGCTAATGTGACTAGTACTGGCAAAGGGACCACTGCCTCCAGATATTAAACATGAGTGCTGCTTGGAAAAGAAAAAAAAAAAAAGTAATAGTTTTGTAAGTTGATTAGTGTCTGCTTGGAATTTGGTGAAGTTTATTCAATCTCAGGAATGAATGGGGAATTTTCCTTGAGTCATCTTCCTATTCTCTAGTGCTGCAGACCTGAATGAGCACCCAGCATGGGCATGACATTGCTGTTATTGCCTTAACGTGACTGTTAAGGGGAAAGCAGAGAGTGTAAACAGTTCTGAAATGAAAATAGCAAATTCCACAGTTATGACTCCAGTAAAAGTTACTCAGGCATTTAAATAATGGGACTTCCTACTCCCCAGATATCTTCCTTTCTGAAGAATTGTCTCAGGAAGGGATAGCATCAGGGATCGTAAATTGTCTTTTGGCTTTTCAACACTTTACAGGCTCCCATGCATTGCCAACAATAGCACTGGGGAATGACTCTTAACAGCTCATTAAGGCTGTTTTTGCCAAATGCAAATAATAAAAAGGCCTCTTAAGAGGCTGTCTCATTTTTATTCAGAAAAGCCTACTACAGAATATAAAAAGATGCCATAAAATGGAAATGCAGTAGAAGACCCAGTGCAGTTATCTTTGGTGTCCTTTAAAAGACTTCCAAGCTAACTTCAAATCTCATGGGCATTTCTGAGTATATTGCTGACTGATTCTGCCCTGCAAATATGATGGTTAATTCAGAAGGGATTTTTATTTTAAAATCGTCAGATATAGACACTGTGCTGTCAACATACACATTTCTGAGGAGTAAGGGAGTGGAAATAAATAGGAATGAATGTTTAGAGGACTTGCTTCACATTTGCCACAATTAATAATAGTTCCCAATTCACTTCCCCTGCTTTGGTCTGACTGTGGGTCTGACTTTAGTGCTTTTGACCTTCCCACAGACAAAGACAATACACCTTGGCTCTGCATGAAACACACTTTGCTGTCCCCAGACAGGAAACTCTCTCCCCATTTATATGCTAAATGTTGGACTGGAATTTCCTAGATTGGTGCAAACCACAGTAGTAGCACCACTTTGGAGGATTTGCTGGACTTTTGCAGCTATTGCCCCTTCCAGCCTCCTGCCTCATTATTTCCCAGTATTTCTGTGTTCCCATTTGATGCATACTGCTTGGCAATCTCACTCCCAGGTAACCCTCCATGTTCTTCAGCACTTGTACCTGATACTCAAGTTGCCTGTGAGATAAGTATGTGCCAAGGCCTAGGGATCTGGGCACTGATACTTCTTGCTTTTCCTCCCAGGAAGATGCAGGACTCTGTCTTGATCAGCCTATGACATTATCATCTAATTAATTTTCAGAAGTGTTAAACATCTAAAACTTTCCTTGATTTGACCAGGGAACTTGAACGCTCATGACTTTTTGTTAAAAATGAGGTCTGCAGGCAGTCTATAGTAACAGTCACTGAGATGTCTAAAGAATATATTTGAGACTGTGATAGTCCAGCTTGTACAGACAGGCACTTTGGCTCTATCTCCTTGCATTGTTAAATCCCAGCCCACGTATACCCCAAGTTGTGGACAAAGATGTCCACTGATTTCAACTGAATAAGACAATTACTCCAGGAAGCTTAAGAATAGCTCAATGAAAGCTAACAGAATGACAATTTATATCAGCTGGTGTACTAGTCCAGTTGACTTACACAAGTGGCCAAGGTTAATGTATGTAGAAGAGACGTAGACTTGCTTCCTTGCTCTCCCAGAAATATTTTCTTATAATATTGTCTGGGAAAAAATACTTTCCAAAAGGTTCTTATCTTTATTATAATAATTGTTATTTATAGTGTAGTAACACTAGATATCCCCCAGTGAGAATCAAGCTGTCACTGTGGGAAATTAATCCATTAACAGAATTCCCCAGAAGCTCCCTGAGCGTCGCCATGGGGAGCCTGCAGTCTGCCCAATTAGGATTCTTCATACATTTGCTCTACTGTCTTAAATCAAGCTTAAGAATTAACAAGAAGATCAGAGTTGGTAACTGCTCTCGAGTAAAGCTTGAAATATAAATGAAACAAAAGAGAAATGCACTAGGTAAAGCTTGTGGAATTTGGCCCAGACATGATCCATCTCTGGGAATTATTCTTAGGTCAGAGTTGACCCATATTAACTCCTACATCTCTTTCCTCAGTACTTGCCTTTGTATAGCCTGAATCAATAGCATCACAACTCTAAATCTAGGTTGGGTTTCCCTGAAAAAAAATAGGGGAAAAAAAAAAACCCAACAAAACACCTTAAGAAAGAAAGAAGAAGAAAATAAATTATATTTTTTGTTTGTGGCATTTTTCTGGTGTAAAACTCGAGGGATTTCTTTCTGTGCCACATTCTGTTGCTGATGTTATGCCACACACAAGCTTACATTGTGATTTATTGCAGTTTTCACTACCTTGGCTTTTCAGAGTAGAAGGGACAAGCAGACTTGACTTCTTAAAATACAAATGAACCAGAACCTTGAGGAGCCTTGGAATATTTTCCTAACTTCCTGAGAGCCCATAAAATTGTGTCTCTAACATTATGTTATGATGGGAGACCCCCAAGAAGCAGCATGATGAAAAATGGCGCTGAGTTCTTAAGTGCACAAATGCAACTCATCCCCACGCTCTTGGGAAACTCGCTGCCGAGTAAGTTAACTTCTCTCAAGTCCGCTCTCCATGTTCCCTGCCCTCCCACATTTAAAGATTGGATTGATTTGATAGTGGTTCATTGGCACTATGCCCTCTAAGGAAAAAGACAGTAGGATTAAATTGTGAATAGTCCTCAGTTTTGAAAAACTGCTGAGTTTCACCATATGGACTGCTATATGGCAAAGAATATGCTTTATTGGCACTGCTTGGAGGTTTACAAGCAATCTTCTTGAAGTTTTAATGGTTGCTTGGGTGATTTATCCCGTCTTGAGAGTCAGTGCTGTTAGGAGGCACCCAATTCTTGAGCTCTTGCTTTCCTTTATTATGAAAACCTTTAATCTTTCCTACATGTACCATAAATAACCTCATTATGGCCACACAGAGAAAATGTAATGGTTCCCATGTAAGTTTTGACTTTTTACTTAACACTTTTATGAGCTACTTTAACTTCACAAGGCGGGGTGGATGCTTAATATACAGCAGTAGAAATTTGGGTGGTGAAGACTAAGACCAAGAATGAAAGTGCCAAACACAATTTTGTGTCTTTGCAGCCATTAAGCTTCATTTTTTTTCAGCCAAGACTGCTGGCATGGAGACAGGCACTCTTTGCTTCTTTAAAATTCTCAAGGGCATTTTGTGCTGCTTCTTCCACTGACTGCTTCAGAGCGTTTGACACCCCAATATCTGGTACTTTGACCTCATATTTCTCCTCCAACACACTACTTCCATCTGTTCTGCACCAATGTTTTCTCAAAGAAAAGAAAGAATACCTTTGGAGGCTGGGATGGGAGTTAAACTGAGGAAGAAAAGTGCTAAGGTTCATAGCAGGAGTAGCATTTACTTCAAGTTATCACCTGCATGTATTTAAAACTGCTCAAAAAAATGAAGGATATGCAGGAGAAAGGAAAATCATTGTAACCTTTGTAGCTCAGCCATATCACCCTTTTCTATCATAATTCAAAGAAAAAAGGATCACGTTGTTCTCAAACACATCAAATACTCCCAATCTCTATGTTTCCACATCAGACCTGTCTTTGTCCATATCTATTAGATGTAACTCTCTGCTCTTTTCCTCAGGTTATGTAACCCTGAAATGCAGATGACAATGTTCACTCCTCTTTGTGAAGCTTTGAGAAGTCTATATAGAGAACAAGGCTTTATTAATGGTCAGCACTAGTACTGCTATTTTTTCTACAGCTTTAGTGATCCTGCCTCAAGGGATTGTCTTTAACAAAACCTAGGCCCAAGCAAAAGTGTTAGCCTTGGGACTATGTGGGATGCAGATCACCACACCCATGGGTGGAAAGCATGAGACAAATCTCAGATAAGGAGGGAACAATTAGAGAATTCAGACTGAAGTTTCATGCAAAAGGACCTTTAAATTAGCATAAAACAGCAGAGCATATAGCTTGAGATGAGGAATCTGTAATTGAAGCAAAGCTTTAAGTGCATCTCTTGAGCTAATTGCCATCTCAAAGATTGTAAAAAAAAAAAAGAGAGAGGGAAAAAAAAAAAAGACTGCAGGGCAAATTACAACTTTGGAGTAGGGATGGACTAAAGTTAGAGGATGCATGTGAGAGTTATGCCGGGAATTTGCAAAGGGTTGGGCAGCATTTTATGGAACATTTGCCCTTAACTTTTAAATACGTCCTTGGTTGTGTAAGGGGGATGGGGAGTGCAGGGTCAGAAATACCTCTCCTTTTGGACCGAAGACATTTGCTTTCAAATTAAAATGAAGAAATATGTAATGTATAATAATAATAGATTAAAATAGATCATAGCTTACTTACTCTTGCGTGAACTTTTATGCCACATTGTAAAGTCTAAAGCCAAGTTCCCAGTCCCATGTACAACCTTACACCTTTACCTGGGAGATTTTCACTCTTGCTCAGAGCACAGATAATTGCTCCCAGTCAGAAATAGGAGCCCAAGTCTGACAGATCAGTGGCAAACTGGCAAAAAGGACATTCCTGTATAACACTTCAGGTAATCACAGCTGGTTTAATTAGCAGCAGCTCATATATTTTGGAAATGCATTAGTACAGAATGTTTATCAACATGCTCCATAAGGTTTTAAGGTTATTAGGTTAAAACCTAATAATATATCTATTGCTGAAACTTCCAGAGGTTCAGACTATTCACCCATTCCATTTGCTCTCTGTCCCACTTTGTTTTGGTTTTTTTCTCACATAGAGATTGTAACAATTTTGAAACAGAAGCATCTTTTTGTTTTGTTTGCTAGAATTATTTCCAATACCTAATACGGTGGAAATCTGGGATATTATAAGAGTGTCTGTGTACTCCTGCAGTATAGAATAAACACCTGATATTAAACTAGGATTTTAGTTGTACTTTAGAACTGCTACCAAGAAAATGTGGAAAACTGTTTCCCTGCTTTGTGAAGCTCAGTACGGTCTGTGAATGCAAAAGGGAGAAGTGATGTCAGTAGTTATCTTTTTTTCTTCTTGTTCAGTGATTCTGGTAAAGGAATTTCCATTAACAAAATGTATGCACAAACAAGATGGGAAATCTGTGTGCATTTAGCAAAACTAGGAAGAGTTTGGTTTGGAAAAAGCGCGAGTATACCAGGTTATAGGAGCCAGTGCAGAGTCTCTTCCAGTGAAGTTCAGAAACCCAGCACAAAAGAAACATGTCACATTGCTTCCTCACTTCAAGTCTGTGTATCCAAAGGGAAGGGAGCAATAACTGATCCTGCAATATGGTAGAGAGAAATAACCCTTGTTTTGCCTTAATGGAGAAATAATCTCTTGCAGAAAAGCAAACGAAAGCAAACAAAAAAAAAAACCACCCTGATCACTTGCAGGAGTCCCTGTAAAGGACTGCTTTATACAGGTCTTCTTACCCTGTCTGTATGCTGCACTGATGGGTACACAGCATTGATGACAGAGATCTAATTCTCCTGGCATATGCTTGCCTGGAAGGATTTAGTCTTCAGAAGTAATTTGCTGGAATAAAGACAGATTATACAAGTTAGTAATACATCATCAGATATTTTCAGATACTAGTAGTATCAACACAATCAGTTATCAACTTTAGCATGCTGATACAGCAAACAACAGCGCTATAATCTCTCCAAAAGTTAATTTTCCCTGTTTGGGTCTCATCATCAGGTCCACCTGTGGCTTGTGGTTGAGGCCACACAGTTTCAGAGAATTGTTTACTCAACTCAGCAGCATATTCCCATAAGTCTGGGGCTATTTCCCAATTTTGAAGATGGTGTGGGGAGGGGATTGGAAGCTGATGATAACGGGATGGAGGAGATTAGGCAGCTAAGCCATCCATTTTAGTTCCAGTGATCAAATTTCACAGTCTTTATCTGAAGCACTGACTAGCTAACTTTTCAAGTGAGGGTAAAATGAGGGAGTGCAGCTATAACCAATAATTTAATGTGTGTTGATTGCCACCACAAAATTGCTATTTATCCAAAGGTGCTTGTGTCTTTGTGCCAGTACGTGTGCTTGAGCTGGAGAGTTTGATCTTATAAATGTTTATTCTTGTTATCTGCGGAATTACTTACAGCAGAAAGCTCTGCTCCCAGTTGTGATTGCAATCACAGAACTCACAGTAAGTATCATAGCAGAGAGATGAGGTTTGTAAAGATCAGCATAGATACAAGAGACAAGATGCAGCTCTTAGGCAAATAAAATGCTGAAGGATTGAATAGCAAATGCTGCACTGGCCCATTAGGTACAAACTTCTTATCAAGAAGGGAAAAAACCCAAACCCAGCTCAGGAGAATTAAAAGTCAGTGCTGCCTAGACATTTTACAAGAAACTGTAAATGCTTAGTACTATGGGTGCCAAGTTCTCTGAAATACAATTAAATGTTATTAAGGATTTTTTTTATAGTGAGAGGGAACTTTTTCTTATAAATAGTTTTTAACTAGCAGTTTTACTTGTTCATCCTCAAAATTAAAAATCTTTGCATGTTTTATTTAAAACTAAAAATGCCGCATTATACATATTAACATTCTTTGAAAGCTTCCAAGAGTTTTCCAGACCTCCCATAGGTACCCTGAGGGGAAAATCAGAGCCACATATGGGGAAGTGTGGGGGTGAGAAGAGAAAGAAAAGTTAGTTCCATGTGGATTTGAATACATCTGATCTCAGGAGGTATGAAAAAAAACCCACCAAAAAAGTGCATTTTACAAGGTGAACGCTGTATTGATTTGAGATCTTTATATCAGAAGGAGCTCAATTAATCTGATTTCGGTTGACTGATAATACATTCCTACCTTTCAAAACCAGAAGCAATTACTATAGCAACAAAATATAAATACATGTACACAGCAAAAACCACCATAACAAAAGATAATGATGTATATTGTTAAAAATGGAAAAGATTGTAGTTTAGGCACCAAAAGCTTTAGAAGTGTTCACCACGGTATTTCTGTTACAGGAAAGACTTGAGGTCATTTTTAAATACAGTTGATGATTTAACTGTTTTGATCTTTGTTGTTATTTTATTCTAATGATTACGTGCTCTATAAACAGAACTAGACAAGTCACGTTTCTTGTGAAATAAAGTCCTAAGTGTGTTATTGAAATTCTCTGTAGGACTGGCTGTATAAAGATGAAATGAAATGGTAAAGAGGAAAGGCAAGAATTTGGTAACAAACAGACAAAAATGACAAGTCTCTCTGACTTTGCTGCCATGGGATCAGCAGCCCAGGTATACAGACAGTGTTGAACTGCCTAGTCTTTGAGCTCACAGGAATAGCACTAATGGCATTTCTTCAAGGATTTGCATGGACATTGTCATGATGTCTGCCTAGCTGACACACTTCCAGTGTTGCCATTGGTATTTGTAACCTGGAAACCTCTTTTTGTTTGCACACGGAGTAATATATGTGTGTGTCCTGGAGCTCTTTTGGCCGCTTTGACACCAGAAGATAAATAATACAGCATCATATTAGACTCAGCTGTTACCCCATAATGACCAAAAATATTCAGAGGGTATTGCAACAGGCTAAAAATGGTGCAAAACTCTTACAGACAGATAAATTTTAATCAAACTAGCTTAATTAATAAGTAGGCAAAATAAAGAATTTTCATGTACATTTAAATACATGGAAAGTTTAATATTATTTATTTTTATCTTTAAAAAATACAACAAATCAAATCTCTGCATAGGTCATTGGAAGGAGATAACACAACAGCTTGGGCTCTAAAAAAAATTTAGTGTTGCAGAAAGGTAGCAGAAGGTGCCTGTCAAATGACTGCCCCTTCCATCAGGTCCATGATGCACATTTAAAGAGTCTTACCGAACAGAGTGACAGCACTGAGCCAGGATGCTATGTATGACCATTAATCTGCTACAGCCCAGGCACCTGCTCACCAGAACATGACTGAGACCTTCCTTACTCTTTTCTTGAAAAGGAATTTCAAGAGCAGGAATGTTTTCTTATCAAGAGCAGCAACTTTCAGACAGGCAGACTCATGACTGCTGAATCAGATAAAGTAGCTATGGAATTTATATGGTCCCCATTACAGAGTATCTGAATATGATATGTCACAACATCACACTGACATTGGGAAACATTTTATTCTGTGTATTTCCCTGTATAAAGGCTGAAACTGAGGCAAAGAGAGAGTAGCTAAGTTGTTCAAGGATGCCCATTCAAGGGAGAACCTGACCATAGGCTGCCAGGGTCCTCAGACAACATACTGCATTCTGTACAGTTCTTAAAAAATGCATATTTGTGATATTTTCATTAATGGTGATGTCAGAAGTCTGTAAGAGGCTCCCATTCTGCCATATGCACCCCTTTCATGCCCCTACAGAACCTATACTGACTTATTCCTGTGCCACAGTAAGCAAATCATAGATAGAGAATAAACCATTTTAATGGCAGCTTACATAGATTGGTAGCTAGAGTATACCTTCTTGCTCAGCTGTCAATACTTGGCTGTTTCTGTTTAATATAGCTGCAAAAGTGAATCATGGACTAGAGCTGCCCTGCATCATGCTGTAAACTGGCCAAATCATTACACTGGGAAATTCACAGTGTGGGATATTAAAAACATAAGTAGACTGAGTAAAGACACAAGAGGCATGAAATGGGGAGTAAAGGCAGTCATACTGCTTTAGCTGATAGAAAAAAATACTCTTAGAAACCAAGCAGCCATTAACCACCATCAGTCTAAACTCTTACTTTCTGTCCTTGCTTATCTCACCCCACATGTTGGGACTACTACACCATTGCTCATCAGCTGGAAGTTGAGTATTTGAATCTTAAATGTAAAGAAGTAAATAACAACTCTCAGAGACTGATATAACTCTTAGATACAACCTAACACGCTGCTAGAGAGACATCCTGACCTAACCAAACTTTCTTGCTTTTGCTTGCAAGAATTAGAAGGCTCCCTTCACTTTCCTTTGCACATCAGCCCTACCTGCACTATGTATCTGTGATTTGTTGTAGATAGGTTTCTACTAGTTCCTTTTTCAGAGTGAACCAAACACTTTCTCTTTTTGGTTACTGCAAGACCACAATAACGGCCTACGTTATGCTGACAAGCAGTTGAGCCTGAGAAGAGTTAGGAACACTTTGAATTAACCCCAGCATTTTGTGCTTAGAGAGAGATATTATCTTTCACTCAGCAAAAGCCATTTTTGTGCAAGAGGAAGAGATAAGATAATATGAAAACCATTAGACATTTATTTCCATGTCTTATATTCTGATGTACAGAGTTTAAAGAGTGTTATAGAGCACTTTCTTAAGATGTATTACAAAAGACTTTTATATATTGCTAATTTAATCAATGTTTAACAAACAGGCATGCTCAGGCAGTAGATTACCAGTTGGTAAACACTTCCAACTAAGTTGAAATCATTTATATTCTAGCAAAAAACTGGTAATACTAAAAAAAAGGGGCTATTTAGTGAATATATCTGTCATTTTCTAGTAGTCAAAACCATAATTATACAAAATGAGAACACATGTAACATTGATAATATGATTATATGGCTTTCGTATATCTAGATATAAATCTGGATTAATAACGTTATCTACAATGAAGTTTGGTCAAACACAAGTCTTGTGAGCTTTCATAAAAAAAAAGAAATCTCATTTTACTCTCTCTGTAAACAAACAAACACAAAAAGACATTTAATTCAATGGGGTTGCTTCTGACACAAAGATATAGTCAACATGTGTAAGGGTATCAGAGCCCACCATGCAGCTGCAACTAATTGGGGTTGGTGGCTTTCAGTAAAGACTGTTTATAAACAACAAAACCAAATAAAATTTTTAAAAAATTAGTTTTGTGGTATTTTTCTCTCACTATCACAGGAGAAGACAAAGAAGTAATAGTTTGACACCATGAACGGATGTAAATGAATGTAACTATGCCAACTTCAGGGCTGCAAACACAAGAAGTCCAAGGGAAGCTTCATTTCTAATGCAACAGAAATAGTTTCCAGTCAACTAAAGTCAGCATGATGTTCTTGGGTTAGTAACATTTCAGCAAGGAAGTTAGTCACATCCTTCATAGATAGAATTTTAATGTTAGACTATATTGTCCCTTTAAGGAAGAAGATGGCTTGGCACCTCCAAGAGCACAAGGACAAAAATACAGACTCAAAAGAGTTGTGAAGAATCTCACAGACTTTGGTTTGGGAAGAGATTCTACAGAGGCTTTTACTTGTGTTAATACGAGAAAATCCCCAAAACTTCTGTAGATTAAAATGTGTATTTACTTAATATGGAGAATGCACTGCAGGGGCATGTGTGGACAGGCTTTAAAATGTGTAGCTACTACAACAATGTATGAGTTTTGAAGATTGAGATTTTATTGCCATTTTAAATTTAAAGTTAATTTATCTTTGCACCAATTTGTCTAACTCCAGCACAATGGCTGGATTCTGTTGTTGATTTATTTGTTTGGGTTTTTTTAGGAGGAATCAGAAGCAAGAAGCTCTTTTCTTTTTTTCTTCTTTTTAGAAGAGAAATATTGTGTTTATGTGATTAAAAAAAAAAAACCACCTAAAACAACAAAAACTCCTCAAAACTGATGAATTCTCTCTTTGTTCCAGATGATTGTAACACTTCTGCATTAGGCAAACCATTTGGTGTGTGCGTGCGAGACCATAGAATGAATTTTATTACAGCTACAAAACAGATTTTCAGAAGTCGCTTAGTAACTGAGAGCAGATGAAAGGGGAACCAGCTGAGATCTGTGCACTGCAAATTGTTTCCCCATGATTAAACTATTTCATCCTCCGGGCTAACATCTCTGTACTTGTTTGGCAACAAGTGATAATGTTAGTGATAAAAGTCTCTCCTGGATGATCAGGGAAGGATGATAACAGTTATTATTACCTTTTTTGTTGTGGTTAGCAAACACTTTTTTTACAGGTATTTTGCCAAACACAATGAAATATGAGGGATTAAAAATAAATACTATTTTAAAAAAAGATACTAACAGTGTTATATTGCAGCACTGCAGAAGCTTGTGACATGTTGCTAGAGTTTTGCTTTGGGAAGAATGTATTGAGCACCCTGCTTAGAACTTGAAGTACAGTGTATGACTGTGTTCCAGTTTGGATGGATTATTTTTGCTTTAATAATCCTTTTTTGGGGGTCTTAGTTATGAATAATTAATATGGGCTATTGCCAGATATTACTAGTTATCAAAAACTTAATCTTACCATTCACAGCAAAACATACAGCTAAGCTACTAACCCTATAACTGACACCTCTACAGAGCAAGAGAGAGTTCTATTTATACCCCAGGATAAAAATAAATAACTTGTGTCAAACAAATTAATTCCTTTGTTTATCTGTTTTATTTTTAACTCATAGTGGAGCATTTTGGAGGAAGCTTGTAAACTTATGGACATCATTTTTAAGAGTGTAACCCAAATCTATACATTTATATTTTTATCAGGTCAATGGGAATTGTAAGCTTTAATGTGTCTTTGCAAATCAAGTCACATTCTTAGGTGCTGTAAGCCTGAATTTTGAATAGTACTGAAAAATACAGTTTCAGTTGATGTTTACAAGCATTCCTGAATAAAGGCTTAATTATCAATTCAAATGCTAGTTTTCAGCAATCTGAATTTACAGTTTTGGATTAACTTTGTGTCCGTCTGCAAACTTCTGGAAACATTTGAAATCACAAGTCTAAAGAAGTACAGACGAGCTAAAAGAGAGATTTTTGAGCCATTTAAAGTTGGACAGAGATTTAAAAACTAAAACCAACCAAACAAAAACATCACAGGAAACTGATACCAACATACAATCAATGCTACAGGAATCTGAGCACGTGTACTCCCAAATGCAGCAGTTTTCCCTGAACATAAAGCCAGCCCTTATTTCAGCATGCATGTGCAAATGTATGCTACGGTGTGTGGAGGCACCCGGGAAGCTACTTCCTAGCTAGGGAGGGTTTATATGCAGCCTATTCAATACCAGGACTTTTGCTACTAAATGGTTTTCAAATACAGTCCATTTTCATGCCATGATCTTTAATGAAAAGTGCCTGCTGAGTGCAGTACAAACCATTTGGTGCCCCAGTGTCAGGGGAGGAAAAGAACAACATTCAGTAAAACTGAAGGTTTTTATTATCACATCGTAAATGAACAAATGGCATCTGTCAATACAAAGGAACTCATAGGGGGTATAGAAAGGAAGCTTAGTTATTACACTCAGGGTGTGCTGCTGAAGTGACAAACTGGAGTTTTATTAACATGCCAGTTATAGATCTCCTCTTCCTCCCCCACCGCCCCGACCCTTTTCTTTTACCTCCTTCAATTTGGTACATACCAGAACTGCTGTAAAATGAGCTTTAGTCAGACAGTGCTCACCATTTAATGCTGGAACTTGCAATCATCACTATGAGTAATTAAAAAGGGGGGGCCCTCTGTATTCAAAATCCAATACTGGCCCCAAACTTGGCCCCCCTTTGTGGAACATCACTAGGCAGGATCAGGCAGCGAGCCTCTCAAAGCACTAATCCCATCATAGTTTTTATATTTAGGCAGTAAACATGTTTCACTGCACTGATAAATGACAAGGGTGTTTATGAGCTTCAGGAAATGTTTATACCATATGTATAAAAATGAGATGGGATTGTTCATACTAGTGGGGAACTGAGTTCGGAACAGAGATGCAGAGGGGAATGGAAAGGGAGGCACAGGGGGTGGGAACCTTGGCAATGATTTTTACTGGAAGTTATTAAGACCTTTTTCTCATAAAAGAGTTTAGTGGCCTTGAGCAGGTGCGGCTGCAAGCTGGCAAACACCAAGGAGAGTGCCCTGAGTGAGCCAGGGAAGCCCTCGGGATCCCCACTCCCTGTCTTGTGAAGGAAGTGGGGCTGGAAGTGCCCCCCCTGCAACCCACTGGGACCCTGAGCCTGACTGCAGGTTCACAGCAGGAGTACTTCTGTGCCGTAGAAAGGGGAAAAGCTGGTTTTCCTCTTTGGAAAAAAATGTGCAATCAGACCTACAATATTCTGAAAGGAGTTTATCAGGCCAGACCTAAATCATACGAGCAACCGTGCAGGTGAAGGGCATTGACTATTTTTAATGGCAACAAGAAAGTCCCAGAATTGCTTATATGCTTTACCATTTTTTCCAAGTGCAGAGATCAGTTTGTATTTTATGATTGGCAAGCATCAGAGTTGCATTTAAAATGAAGCATGAAAATAAGTGCCTTTTTGTTATGACTGTAAACAACAATTTCAGACAGACTTCCTTTATAAGCTCTCCAGAACACAAAGTCAGGCTGCTTCTGCCTGATGTACTAAATACAAGCAGGAGTTTCATACTGTATAAAAATAAAGGATTCTGAGCAATAAAGCCTTAGGATCAAAACTGCAAAGCCAGGAAATTAAAAAGATGCATAAGCAGGTCTAAATAAATTTGCAGCTCAGACTGACCTTGTAAATCAAGGCTCACTGGTGCTTGGCAATATGTGGGAATCCTGGGATGGTTATGCACAGCCTGTACTGGCCTTGATGGAATTCCTTCCCCAGCAGAAAGTGTTGCTTTAACACCACTTTCAAACACTAATAGGGCGAACATGGTCCCCCAAGATTTTAGGTAACATTACAGCTCCCAGAGGATGTGCTGTCTCCTACAGTTCCCAGTGGGGATGATGCACAACCAGTCTGTGCTGTACCACTGGCAATGAATTACAGCCATTAAGTGTTGGAGCGAACTCATTGCAAGTGGAAATTGTGCAGACGCTGACACAGGCTTCTTGGGATAACACCTACTCGTTATTTTTCACCTTCACCTCCTGATCCTACCTTGCTCCAACATCATTAACGTGTCAGGAGAAGAGAAGCCTATCTCAGAGATAAGCCATGGTATTGAAAAAAAACCATGTTTTGTCAAAGGTATTTGGAGACTAAGCTACACTTGACTGGTCTCTGCAATGGAGATCATATCCTCAGCCGACACAGCACAGTACAGCTCAGGTGGCCGCAGACCCTTTTCACACCTGTAGAGAACCCTGCCACATGTTCAGTGCTTCTTGTCATAAAAAGATTTATCAGAACTTTTGTACAAAAGCTGTGTTGCCTTTCACCAATCGACAAATTAAAAAGTTGCTTAAAAGCAGAATTATCTCAGGGATGTCTCTGTTGGCAAGAGAGTGCTTTATGTACCCATTTCCTTGTCATGCAGACTCCAGCTTAATCACAACAACTGTTCAGCTCCAGTATCTCTGTCTCAAAGGCAAGGGAAAGCAAACTGGGGTACATGGCTAAGTCCATCCTTCTTCTTAATCTGGAGGAGGAACATCTCTCAGACCTCAAGCCTCTTGTCCCGAGATGCGGGTACACACCAAAGTAAACACTTGGCTGAAACAGAGGGAACAAATCTGCTAAATCTAGAACACCAGAGCACTTTTTCAGCTCTGACTGAGCACAGAACATTTTGGAGGATTCTCATAATTTTAAAGCAGGAATCTTGCCCTAATAGTCAATGTTCTACAGCATTGCTTTCTAAACAATAAGTTACCTGTACACTGCCAGGAAGGTCGATACATTCTTTCAGACAGTGGAACTTGCCTTCAGCAGAGTTTTAATTCAAAATTAACACAAAATGCTAATAGGTGAAATAAATTGCCTGTCTGTTTCAGCAATTGGCTTCTCTTTGGTTTTATGTGGTGGGAGATAAGAGGGCTTGTGTATCTTTGGCAGATGGAGGACTGGGGACAAAGTTCAATGTTTATTTCAAATTAAGAAAAAAAAAGTCATAGTGATTTTACTTGGTTGTTCCCATGTCCCTGTTTTTTTTTTTTTTGCCCCCTGTAACAGATTTACATCTTGGGGAAAATCTTACAGAAAGAGCAGCTGTTGATAAGGAGAAAGTTAAGAGAAAGCAACTTTTAAATAAAAAATGTACATTGGAAACCTGATTATGGCCTACTTTGGGAAGAACACTGAATCACTGACATCCCGAGATGACCTGTGTATGTTTCAAAGCTTTTCTGAACCAGGACATTTTTTGTCTTCCCTGACACAAAGGTGTATTTTTACAACCAGCCAGTGAGCCTGCGGTGGGGATTTTACAGTGAGATAAGTGGAGACAAGGTGCTGTGGTGTTTACTGTGAGGAGGTGAGGTCACCACCACTCATCACTACTGCTGACCTCACCTACTCAGCCTCCTCTGGGGTTTCACAGCAGTGTGGCTCCTGCTGCCTGCTGTCCTTTGTGGAAAAGGAAATGTTAAGACAGAGCACAATGGTCTTTCTGTGTTTGGATTAGGGAAGGTGGGCTAACACCTAACTAGAAGGAGCATAGGATGCAGCAGGTTACTGGGGAGACAGGACAAGTCACACTGTCTCCTGGGGGCAGGATGTTCCATCAGAGGTACTCCAAGATAAGCTGCCATGAGCTTCACCCTTGTTACTGTCTAAAACTGGAAACGGACATGTATCCACAGCATTTCACTCTACTTTCTATTTTTCCTTTATTTTTTTTCCCTGTTGCATCAGCAATTAAATGAATTAAAGTCCTAAATACTATGCATTTGGATACTCTGCAGTGCAATAAAGGCTAAGCACAATATAGACTTTTCTACAGTCTGGAAGTGCGGATGTCCATCTCTGATACAGAGCTATTTTAATGAAATGCATCACCATCTTTGAGACTTATGCCTCCTCATCAAATTTAGGTCAGACCAGGCCACAAATCTTCAAGTTGCTTGAGAAGAAATGTCTACAGAAAGAGACAGATACTATGTTATCACAGCAGTCTCCTTTCCTGCATAAATCAGGGCAAAAGGCTTTAAATTTATAAAGACAGACATAATACCATGAGAACTAGAGACTGAGAATACTAATACTCACTATTCCTGTAGGTACCACAACGTGACCAAAATGTTTCTTTTTCCTGGTTGTTTTGACCTTGATCATACAGTAGTTTGAGATGGCTAATGAGTTAATTACTGTGAATGAGATACCAGTCACGTAAAACTTTCCTATTTTCTCTCTTAATGGAGATTTATACATAACATGCCAAAGCTCCTTTTGTAGCTGATGTGCATGTGACTCAGTCACATGAGTAGTTTAAGCACAAAACTCTCCCCCCTACAAATTGTCATGTACAAAGGAAAAATCCATTCAGTTGAGAAGGGGAAAAAGCTTCAGCTGAGGGTTTTTTGTTGTTTAGGGTTTGAGGGGTTTTTTTAATTTAAATTTGAATAAGAAAGTGGTTATTTTAACCACATTATGAAAGAAAGCCCAGGCAACAGTCATCCTTATCTAAGGACTCTAAAATAAATAGGGTGAGATCATTCCAAGAAGTTATTAACACATAATCTGTGCTGAATACAAGCATTGTGACCCATGGTCACCTTTAGTGCAGTATAGTGACTACAAAAGGGATATAAAATGTATGGAACTTTTTTCACCTTTTAGCTCATGGGATGGTAAATTGTCTCATCCTGCTGATACATTGCTGTTTGTCATGAGTGATCTAGAAATGAAAGGAACAAACACAAAACAAATCACTGAAACATTTCACACCTCATCATCAAACCCATGTTCAGAAAGGCTGTGGAGAACTCTTTTGTTGTGCTCCGCCAACAATCATGGGGGAAGAATCAGTCCATATATTTTTGTATCAAAGGCACTAAAAATTCTGCTTTCACTGGACAAATCTATACTATAGATTTATGACGTATGTGGTTTGGGCTTTCCTTTTTTTTTTTTTTTTTTTTTTTAAGAAACAAAACCAATACTTATACATTGGTACCAATACTTGACATCTTTTCTAACATCTTTCACCTGACAAACTTCACAAACTATTGTGAAGAAAAACACTCTTGTGGAATGAGTATAAACCTACCTAGAGGAGAAAACTGAAGCATGAGACAATTTCTGTATGCTTTTCAGCACAACTAACACTATGCTAAGAATTCTTCCTCTATTTTTGCATCTGAGAGTTGATTTTACTATCTGTTTAACGTACTTTTCTTTTGCCTGTTGGCTTTCTGGGACAGGCATATTGTATTTACATCAGGATCAGATAAACCCCAGGCTCACTTACTGCAGTCTAGGAGCCAGACTGATCGCATTCAGAATAAGAATTTCCCATAGTGTTACTATTCATATTCATAATCAGAGAAATGAATCTGTCTAATCGCTACAAAAGCCTGTTGGCATCGCACTGAAATTGGCAGTACTTGAAATTTTCCCATCAGGGATGAGACTGAGCAGCCTGTTCAACCCTGTAGAGTTATTTGCAGCAGTGCTAAAGTTGTATATGTGGTCCAGTTGCTGGTGGAGAGGAGATGTCAGTTCAGAGGATTCTGTCATAGCCAGACAGATATGGCCACTAAGGGCACTAGTGAAGTAGGCACACAGTGCCAGGGCCAGGGCCACCTCGTGTCTACCAGGGCCACTCCATATCTGCCAGGGCCAGTTGGAGACCTCAGGTTTTGTCCAGAGGTCGCTTCACATGGCTTGGGCCATGTACAGCCTCCATATACTGAACAGAGCTAATCAGAAAATAAACCAACCTTGACATGTTGGTGTTGAAATTTCAGGTGGATTTTTCCCAGCCTTTTTTCTGCATGTCCCCACAGCAGCTGTGCTGACACAGAGGTAAGAGTGGCTAAGTCTGTCATTATTATATGCACATATAGGTACATAAATATAACCAGTGAATATAGACACATTGACCCAAGTCTCCTGGCAGATCCTGCATCAAGGCTGGACAAAAGCCTCTTGTGCTTGGGAGCAATGTAACTCCTAATTCAGAGGTGTGGAAACAGTCTCATTTTTCACTGGTACAAAGACAAACTAATACTTACATTGAATTTGAAGAAAAGCATTTTGTGTAAATATCTTTTACCCTCTCTTGCCATCCACCTCCCCTGCTTCTTCTGGCATAAACTACTGCATTCCTTTAAGATTTATGAAAGATTATTTGAGTGAGAAGTGAATGTCTCAGCAAATGACTAACTGACCTTCCACCTATGATCATGACCCTAAACCAGATGAGCCTTTTGAAGAAATATTTTGGATTCAGTTAGGAAATGGCAGTGTAATTGAAACAAACTTGGTGGGGCTGTTCAGCACTCTGGAAGAACAATGCTGTGGTTAGGAAACCTTTGTCTACTCCCTTGTCTTGTTAATGGTCATTTTCTTCCATATACAAGACAAGACACAAGGAATTTTTCAGACTGTAGTGGTAATAAAACAAGAAAGAGTAATTTGTTTAAAAGAATTATTTCATGTAGAGAAATGGCTTTCATTAGGTCTATAAATCAACTACAAATTCAAGTACTTGAAATCTGTGCTTTTTTGTTTGTTTGTCCATTTCAGTGGTTTGTGGGTTTTTTTTTACATTGTATCTGTCTATATTTCTTAACAGGAAACAATGGGCTATCTTTTAGTCTCACAAGAGACATCCAGACATTCAGATAACCAGTAATGTCTGTATCGTAGACCTTCATATAATGAGAGAAAGAGGTTGAACAGCAATGCCATGAGATGCAGCCGTAAAGAAACTGGGTTTGGACACTATAAAATTCTCGTGCCAAATTCTCCAAAACCAAATTTCTCCAAGCCAAAGGTCTCAAATCCAAATACAAACTCCCATTACCTCTATGAAATGATGATGTTCAGTGTTTATTCATTCCTCACAATGCCACTACTGATGTGGTCAAAAGACACATGTGTCAACCACCTTGATGGTGCTACTCAGGGATGTGTTTTGCTGACCCATATTGGGAATTTCTCTAGGGGAAAAGGCTTTAATGCTTAACAGCATCTAAGTTATTTCTTTGCTTTTTATATTTAAAACAATGATGTTAACTAGGAAACAAAACCTTTAAGAATCTGAAAGGCTGATTTCATAAATGTATTGACTTGGGCAAGAAAACCTGAAGAAAGCTCTCAGTTTAAGACATGATGAGTTTACAGACTATCACTAATGAACCCAATTTACAAACTGGAGTTCAGCCCAGTGCCTTGGTCAGAGGGAGCAATTTGCATCACCTAGGCTTTGAAGAAAGATATTTTGAAATGTGTGGTAAGGAGTGATGTGCACAGACCTTACAGTGACCAACATTCTTGACCTCCTTAGGTTTTTTTCCTTGCTTTATATTTATTTATTTATTTATTTATGGTTTAAGTGCTTCACTTCTGATTCACTTTCAATATTACTGCCTAAAATGGGCTAGTTTTAAAATTCCAGGCTTTCTTTTTGTATGTTTTAAAGTATGGGTGGCAAAATCCCCACAATTTATCACAAACGGCAATAAGATACAACTATAGTGCAAGGTCTAGTTAGACATTTTAGTCATATGACCTTCATCTTTGCAAGGATCTATTGTTACATTCCATTTATTTTTGTCAATATTGACATCTGACCATGGACACAAAATGATCTTTTTTTCTTGCCTATACTCTCCTGTCCAACTTTGCATTAAGAAAGCAATTGAAAAGCCTAATGCATGGAAAGTGAATCTTTTGTATTCACTATAATGCCCAATTTTTCCTTTGGAGTTACCAAAGCTGTCCAAACAAGAGCTAGATTTTCCTTTTCAGGAGAGAATAATGGAAACTTTAAATGAAATCAGAAGGTTACTTGACCTGCTAGAAACTCTGAGGTAAAACTAATGTGAAATTATAACGTAAAGCCATGTGAGGCTGTTATATAAACCGTAGTGCATTATGCAATCTCATATTTTCAACAGAGCTAAAAATGAAAAAGAAAGCTTGGAAATATGAGAGGTTTATACCAGCTGCTAAAAAAAAATATTTTGTGTTGTTATCAGGATGTAACCCTGAATATTATTTTATTTCAATTTACTCACAGTGAAAGATTGATTATGGACAATGAATCTGTCAAAAGATCTTTCAAATAACTATGAAAAATATCACTGCTTGCAACTGATTTTGACCCAACACTTTGTAAGATGAGTCCTGAGTACATATTGCTCACCCTAACACACATTTCCACCTCGAAAGCAAATCTTGGACTCTTTAACCTCAGCAGCACTTTTACATGCATGAAGTCCTAGAAGTGGCATGTAATTGCAGATATTCAGAGTCCAGCTACTGCACCGAGACTATTATAAGGCAGTAATTCCACCTAAAAGAATACAACCCCTCGTTGCAGACATCTTCCCAACCTCTGGTGGAAGAGTATACTAAAACGCATAGGAAATAGAGCTAGTTTTCACTCACTTCAGCAGATCTAAAGCCATGTTTCTACCACCAAAACATGCACTAGAGATGAAGTTGGTACATTTGCTCCAGGTTAGCTTGGAGTATGCTAAATTAAGTACAAGATTAATGGTCAAATCCTGGAACTGAATCAGGAGGAGCAGCATTTCCTGCATTACATCTTAGTCTGGCTCCCTAATGCTCTGTGATAGGCATCCACAAAGCAATGAGGTTGTGCTGTCTGTGGCTTTACATGAAAAGGCAAAAAAGAGAAAACTGTGCTTGTAGCCTTTTACCAGTAAAGCCATTTAGTATCAGCTTGTTTGTCGGCTGTACTTGTTCAGTGAGACAAAGTTGAGGATGTCCAAGATATTGCTTGTACTCTTCATAGCTAGAGAAGAAATCATTCTGCTTAAGAACACTTCAAGTCCAGATCCAAACTCTAACTTGTGCCATGATTACAGAGCTGCACGGTTACACAGCCATCTAAACATACTTTACCTTCAATTCTAAAGACAGAGCAGATTTTATTCTGAAGATGATGAGTAATACTTGAATATATTGCTATACATTCATTGCAAGCTCATACATCTCCCAGCATTATACAGATGGGAACACTTGAGTCTGTCTTAATCTGCCTTCCACCCAAACAAATACATATTCTGAATAGGCAAAGTGAGTGCAACATAGATCTCTTTACATGGCCATGAAACACCACACATGCTTTGGGAATTTTTGTTAAAAATAGGTGTTTTTTTAAAATCACCTTTTTTTTTTTTTTTAGAAAAAGAGTAAATTATTGCACAAGAATTAAAGAAATGAATGATATTGTCTGTGCTTAGAAGGGTGTTTGCCCTTTAAGCCAAGTGCCTTTTCAGTCTTTCTCCATGCATTTCGTCACCATTTCTTTTTGATGAAAGTGTTTTCTCCCTCAGTTCTGTGCATTAGATTGACAATGCACAGAATTGCCAGACAGTTTTGTCGCTTCTGCCATAGACTTTACTGTTCCTTTGAACCTTGCTCCCGTAAAAGAAGTTTTTCTTAATAAGTAGTTGTTCATCCTTTGATATGCACATCTGGATGTGCCTCTTATCTGCAACATGGTAATGCTGCTTCCTGAAGATAATGATAAAAGAACAACTGCAAATAACAAAACAAAAAAGAAAAGAGAGAAAAGCCTCCAATGCCTTCAAGTTTCTTTAAAAAAATTATTGCAGTGGGGAAAAGGAGAAAACTCTTTCCCTCTATTTCTTTGGCCTTTTATAGTAGAAAAACAATCAAACAGACCAACCCAAAAAGCAGAACAAAGAAAATTCATGAAAGATTTGCATATAGGAATGAATGGTGTTATAAGTGTGATGATATATAATGTTTTTGAAAAGTCTTATATAGGTCAAATCAGACCTTTGTTTGGTTTTCGATTTGCTACCAATAATAAATCATAAAAGAAATACGAATAATCACCAATTTAAAAATATATTTCCCAGTGCAGCTGATGATGAGGAGGGAAAACCTCTAGGTCTGGGACAGAGTTCTTCCAGTGCATGAAGCTGCACTGTATTTTTGTATCATGGAATTAACAATATTATCCTTAACTTTTGGAGTAAAATTGTTTAGCATCACTTTAATCACGCCTCCACCAGGTCTCCAATCAATTCCTAATCTCAGTTTCTTCATCTATTTTCACCACTGGGAGCTGAGGAAAATGGTTGGCAGGGGCAGGATCAATCATATTGCACACAATAGATGTCCAAAATGCAGCTGAGACCCCAGTGTTTCCTGCATAAGGTGTGATTTGCCTTTTCACTAACTGCCTAACTCAAAGTGCTCCAAATAAAAAGTTTCCAGGTCCCAAAGTTAAGCAGAATTTGCAGAAACCTCTGCTTTCCCCATGACACACAGCTGAAGCAATTCCCTTATCTCTGTGAGTATTTCACAACTGCTTTTTTTCCCCCCCGGGACAAATCAGGAAATAGCAAATCAAACTTTTTGGTGTCTACATTCAGTCATTAGCGCTGTCTGCTGGGTATCCCCATAGAGTGATGAATAAAAGGTGAACAGCAGAAACTCTCTTCCTTATAAAACTCTGCACTGCAGCCGCAGGGCTGTGGATGGAGGTGCTGTTCCAAGGACTGAATGCACTAGAGACTGTGGTGCTGGACCCTTCTTAGCCTTACAGATAACAGTCATGAATTGATCCCTCATTAGTATGCAGCAGGCATGGGAAAATGATAAACTCCTATTAACACTGTCATGGCAACTGAAAAAATGGCTGCTTTGGAAGAACAAGGTCCACAACAGAAGAAAAGCAAAGGCCTCTTTCCTTTCTTCTGTTTGACATCTGTTGTTTAACATACAAAATTGTATTATAGTGACACACACTAGCACAGGCATAGTTAAAGGTTTGTCACTGATTGTTATCATTATCAGCTCCTATTTTCAGGGCTTATGTGGCTCATCTCTGAAATTTTGCTCTGGGCTGCAACCTGTCATACAGGATTTTAGCCCAGAAGCAAAATTTATTGTACAGATTTTGCCTGGATTGTGGCTGAGAAGAAAAGGAAAAGTGGCCATTAATTAATTCTCCTTTGTTACAAAACTTTAGAAAATATAACGTACCAAGTCAATTTAAATGCAACTCTCAAGAAATTCAGAAGTCTAAGATCTGTATAAAAAAAAATAATCAATTTTCAGGGTGACATAGGTACCTAAATCAACTAGATATATTATATTTACTTCCAGAACAAACTGCTTGTGCCAATTCCTACCAAGATCGTGGTTTATAACATGTATTTCTACCGTATATACATAATACTTTGGATTGTACCTGACTTTGTAGTTCTGGTGACCTTGGGGCTCAATTTTCTTGTTTTTAAACTGAGGACAATTGCCTATAGTTATAAAATATTTCATCTGTCAACCCGTGAAGCAAAATAAGTGCTAAGTATTGTCACGGAGTCTGAATTGATTGGTCAGAGATTCAAAAGGCTAATAATTAGTCTCCCTTCCTCATTAAGTGAATCAGACCAAGGGAAATCTATAGGCTGTGGTGCTGTGCTCATGAAGGGCTGTAGGAAGGGAGGTCTTGCTTCTGGGGGCTAGCTCCTGCCCATCTACCTACCCTGCTCTGGCTCTGGACGCCTCCAGGGGCAAATTTAACTCCTTCAAGTTGGCATAAAAGCCTACTGCAGTAAAACCATGAGGGGCAACACAGAGACCTCTTTGACAAGTCTGTGCAGCAAAAGCCCAGTCCTCAGTACCTGCAATTACAGTCTGACAAGAAAAAAATATTAAAACACCTGTTAATACCATATTAGTTTTACTGGAGTCAGTTCCCAGTGTGCTTTGTAGGTTGGACACCCCACAGCCCCCTCCTCCCAAAGGAAGGGAGCATGATGTGCTGCTCGTTATCCTGGTGCCCACTGGAGTGGTCCCGTGGGACTGTTTAGCAGTTACACTTCAGCTGCCTCCCATGGCCACTAGTGACTGGCCAGAGGAGCTGTCATCTGAAACTAGGTTCAGCAACGCCTAGCAGATAAAAAATACATAGTTAAAGAAATTACTACCATATTTATCAGTTTAGTGTCTGTGTTGGGGATTATTGCTACCCAGACTGTCTAAGAAAATTTAAAATGCTCTGCTGTGCTCTCAGATACTGTACCACACTTTTCAACCAGCAGTGGCCACAACATCTGCCCCTGTTCCTACTCACAGGATCAGGCACCAAGATTGCCATCTTTGGGTTCAGTCCAAATTTACAGGAGTAATTCTTCTTCCAGTGCTTTATGCTTACATATTATTATGGGTTGAGATGCTGATAAGGATGTGACAGAAGGAAAAAAAAAACCAAACTACCCACCAACAAATGTATCAGTACCAAGGATCAGGTTTAGATTTTATCCACATCTCATCTTCTTCATTTTCAGAGATCTAAGGCAGAAAGTTGCTGTTGACACAAAGGCCCTTCTTCCCATGGTCTCCTGTTCCTCTTCCAGAAGATACATTTTCTTTTAAATACAGCCTCCTCTCCTCCAGCTAATCACACACATTCATCTTACCCAGATTCCCTCTCATCACTGTTAGCTGCAGCAAGATCCCTGGATTTTCTGACATTGGGACACCTCGTTTTTATCTGCAAACTGCTACAGGACACTGCATCAGGCAACCCTGTGATATCTTTAACAGGTTTCTACACGAACTGCAAATTATTTACATGCCCTACCTTACACAACTGCAGCTCTGTTCTGTTTTGACAGGAACCCCGGAAAAAAACCCAATACATTTTGCTAATTATGAAATTTGTGTGAAATAAACCCTCTTATATCTGTGAAATTTGGTGATTAGCATGCCAAAGAGCGACAGACGCCTGAATACGATTTGCATCTTTCAGAGGTCTGTAGGAAATGCATTTTTTTTCTGTGCACCTGCATCTATTAATTGCTTTCCCACAAGAACTCCTCTCCTTAAGGCTGAAGCTGTGCTGTGTGCAGATAAATGCGCACAGAGGTGATCTAATTTAATTTCCTCTCATTAATAGCCTTCCTCCATGGCAACATATCAACTGTGACAATAAGGACACCTGAGTATACACATATTCTGTGCACTCTCCTTATAGGCAAAAGCATGTCAAGCTGATTAAATGAAACAAAAAGAGAATTTTACAACGTGTTTCAAGCAGTTTGTTGAGAGTTACTTGATCAGAGTAATATTTCAAACTGAAGACACCGGCTTACACGCAGTTCCAGGCAAAACCTAAAAGACAGGCCTAGGAGTTTAGTTTTTTATAGCTGCTGCTAGATCTTCATTATCCCTGCAAAGATCTTAAACAAAGAGGGGAGAAGGGCTGCCTCCTCTTCACACATTTGAGGGTAGGAGGCGGCAGTGGTCCCCAGACAAACAAGGGCCAGAGCTAGAGGTGTGAACCCAGCACTGCCATCCTCCCATTACTCTCACCCAGTTGTTAACTACAATGCTGGGCTATTTAAATGCTAATATTGTTTAGCATGAAACAATCATTCAGGTTGGAGACTCGGATTTTCTGAGGAGGGAAAGAAAAAAAGAAACTTTGAAATCATTGCCTTGCTATTCCCCAGGACAGCTCCTCACTCATATGTATTTTGGGAAGGACATGCTGACAGTGCCTCACAGTTGATATATGGGGTTTAGTTTTTGTAGTTCTCTACATTTTCAGCCAGATCCTTGTTAAACATAGGCAACCTTTTCTTTTACTTATTTTTCTGTCTTTTATCTGAACACAATTTTGAAGGTTTTCTTTGTGTCAGATCCCATAACACTCCTACACGCTCTTTGTTATTTTTCAGGGGAAATTTGGAAATGGAAAACCCATCAGAAAAGGATAAAGTACAAGCTCCAAGTTGAATTTCATTGTGTTACCTAATCTGTGAAGAGAAGAGGAAGAAAGCAGGTCACAAAGTCTACCTTTGTGTCTGACTGGCACTTAGATAGCAGCCTCTTTACAGCCTGTGTGTTGAATATCACACCACAAAACCTGCCACTGTTCAGAACCCAGTGGCTGGTCCAGGCAGATGACTATCAGCATTCAAAGAAATCATCACTAACATTACAAAATAGTATCTTTATAGAAATGCTGTGCTCAGCTTGCACCACTGGAACTAAGATAATGCACAAAAAGTACCAAAAAATTTGCTACTGTCCAGAGAAAAGACCAGGAGCCTTTGAGGTGGCCAGACAGAAAAAACAAGTCAGTTGAAGAGTTGCACAAAACTCACAGCTTTCTTATTGTGACACTGACATCCTGAATTTAGAAATTCCTTTCTCAAAGAAATTTAATTCCCGTCAGCTCCCCAAAAAAGACAAATCATGAGAGTGTAAATATGCACTCTTAGTCCCCAGTAGCCGATGAATGAAAGAGATACTACTTTGCTGGCCACCTTTCAAGTGGAAGAAATACTCCTGATTTCTAGGAAGGGTGAAAGAGATTGGGATACAACTATTCTGATGACGGGATCTTTGCTCATCCCAGCTCCCAGATAGATGGGAAGGAGCTAGGAATACCAATCATCCTGGTTATGATACAGCCTGACTTGTAGGTCTGCCTTGGAGCTAAAGACCTTTGATGCCAAGACTCACAGAATGGTTATCCAAGAATAATACAGCCCTCAGCAGAGAAAGGGAAATAGAAATGAACTGGAGATTTCTTTCCCTGTCTTTTTTTATTTTCTGTAGTTTGAACTAGAGCAACACTTTGCATTCCCCTTTCCCTCCCTCATTTGCTGGTCTGGTAGATATCTATGCAGTTTGAGAGTGAAACTGGCAATGTACCCTGGAGGTCTGAAAATTCAGAGTGCCATCCCAAAGCCCTGTGAAGACAATTTGTCTTTGTTGTCATGCTTTCACAATTTCAGTGAGCTCTGGTTTAGCTCATGTATAAGTTGCTTTCACATTTCTGTGTGCTCTGAAACTTGATGAGAGAAAGCTACTTGATCTGGATCTGAAACATGATATTAAACTCAAATAAAACAACAAAACCAAACATTACAAATTTTTGTATTCAAGTGAGATTTTTTGGTTCCATTTCTGCAAACTCAAGAGATTGAGAGATTTGGCGAAAACATGCTTATCTGCAGTGAATACAAGCTCTAAGCTTGTGAAGGCTCATGTATTACTAGTTCCCATGCATTTCTGTTTTTGAATTACACAGTATTTCCTTTATAGAGAACAACACATGTTGTGCAGAAAAAAGGAATTTTCATTGATGTGATAACTTTTTGAAATACACTAATATGTAAAGCAAATCTATTTATTATGTTGCATTTAGCCCCAGTGACAGTGGATCAGAGTTGTGCACAGCTGATACTTTAGTAGCTGATTTAGTTTATTTCTCTGTAGGAAACTACAGAGAGATAAACTAAATGCTGTTTGAAATTAAATCACAGTATTGAGAATTTATCCAGTATCAGACATTACTTTATAGCATTGCACCAATTAAGAGAAGAATTTGCTTTACAGGGTTTATACTCTAAGAAGTGACCATACAAAATGTATTTTTGTGCCAAGCAGATGCTTCCCAGGTCAAATTCAGACATGCAAGCATTGTTCTCATTTCAGTGGGTTTCCATGGGTGGCAACACAATTATTCCTGATACAGGGTGCTCCAGCACAAGATCCATCTTTTAGAACATGCTTTAAGTCCTACTTGAATACTCCTGCGGCAGAGATACAATTTTACTCCTTTTAACCTTGCAAGACATATGCAGGACAACTTTCCTCAGCATTAGAATAGTTTATGAAATTAGAACAACTGGGTCAAAACCTCTGTTTTGAAAGCTAGACAAAGAAGAAAGCAGATCCCTAAACTCAGTCTACAAAGAGAGGGGAAAAAAAGAGTGTATGTTGCCTTTCTCTGTAGCAAGTAGGGCTTCATAGTTTATGTCAAGGGCATAAATTGCTGTTTGCCAGGGGTAAACACTGGGGTTTATTCATAGTCACAGTCAGTTTAAGAGCTGAAGAAATGCTCTGTAGTAAGCGAGTAAGCAGGTCCGTGGCACAATTTTCACGACAGTGTTATTGCACTGGCATGTTCAAGCCATTAAATTCCAGTAATGAAAAATGCCACCTTGTCATGCCAGTTTTACAGGTAACATCTAAAAAAGTCTGACTTGCATTACCAGTGTTTTTGTTACTATTCCAGTGTGCATCAGCAGAACTTTTTCACAACCTATTACTTCAGAGGTGCTTGGGGTCAGAGAGTAACTGCATTTTGTATTACAGATATTTGAAACAAACAAACAAACAAGGCTGGTAACTGATGGTGGTAAAAGGTGTTAAACTGTCAGCTTAAAGATGGATGGTGCACTGTGTACCAAGAAATAACAAAAGTCCCTAAGGTCAGTCTGTCTTGTCCTGTCCGAGGGAGGTCCACACTGGGAAGAATGTTTAATACTGTAGAAACTCTTTAATAACATTCCCAATAACAACAACAATAATAAAAATACAATACACAGCAGCTAGAATGAAATTATTAATGTCTTAAAATAGATCATTCAACAGTAAGCAAATGAGAATGGCTATCATGGGTTGCTCCCTGCCCAAAGCGAACTATGACTACAGACGTAATGATGCCAGGAAGTTCTCTTCTGGAGTTATCCTATATAAAGTTCAGATTTTAAGAAAGATGTTACAGTGATTTCTTCGTTTTACAAGATGCACACAGTGCTTAGGGAGGCATCTGGTCCCTAGAGGAAGGTGGCTTTTCTTAGTGACTAACTTGGACATCTCTGCCCAGTGTGCTGGTTTCTGCACAGTCTGCAAAAAACATCTCCCAGCCGTTCTGCACCATGCAAGGAGCTCAGGGGCCACCTCCAGGCAGTGTTTCCACCATTGGCCAGGGCACTGCAGGAGGGGCTTGGTGAGTCTGAGCAGCCTGGAGGACTTTTGTCTAAGTAGCTGGGAAAACATTTTGAAGAAAAGAAATTATTTCCTAGCCCTCAGCATAGCCCTGTCACAAGGGAGGACATAGAATACTGCTTGAAGTCCCCTTCCTCATATCCCCTCAAATTCTTCAGCTAGCTCACTGGAGGTGGTGTTTGAAAAGCAAAGGAAATTCTTAATCAAGTAGATCTTTTCCCTCTCTAATTTTCCAAGTTTCACAGCAACTGATGCAACACTTGAAAAATACATTTCAAGTCGTCACATCATGTTCTGAATTTAAGCCATAAGAAACAAAACAACCCAAAATAACACTACAGAACCTGCTTTACCGTCGCTTGAGTCCATTAAAAATTGCCAGAAACATGCAAGAACTTCATATAGACTCACATTATCCTGTTGAGTGTATCATATATGTCTCCTCTGTATATCTCTAGTCACTTACTAGCTGAATATTATTTTAAAATCAGCCCATCTCTGTGGGAACATGCTGTGAGGTCTTCCTACAGCACAAACAAAACATGAGGTCCAGTCTTGCAGAGATCAGAGTGCTCTTGATACACAAAGGTTTCTATATATGAGTCATTTTAAAGTACATGAGGAATTTAAAACGTTTTAGGTCAGATGAATAATCTGAGAGGATACTGCAATTTCCTTAGCCCCCTGATGCATAGTAATTCACATCACATAATAAAAACTGAAGTGGACCAAAAGCATCCTGTTAATTAACTGATTTTACCACTAAAGTTTCACTCTCTGCATATATTAATAGAGATCTTGAATTCTGTAATGGCTGTGATAAGATATTTGGTTACATGGATGTAACATACTTTTTCTTATCAATATACAAACAGGACCCTAATCTATGTATCCCCTTCACATTTTATTTGGGGGGTGGGGGCAAGGAGGACTGTCTTCGAAGGTTGCTTTTAAACTTTGATATCTAATGAAATCAAGATGTCTTCTAAAGCAAATAATAATTGTTGTATGCCAGGAGGATTGTTTTAGTTTTTGGTAGTATTTTCCAGGTTTTATCAAACAATTTTTGAAATGGGCTGCAGTTATATATAGGATTTGCATTCTGCAGAGTGTGTTTGCATAGGTCAGCCATTACAAGCACCCTTGTCAAAATAAGGCACAGTAATGCACAGATGTCCCTTGGGAGACTTAATGTATGAGGCTAAGTACATAATAGTCTTTAATTTTTCAAGGGGAGAAGTCACTTTGGAAGTTGCTAGGAGGGTTAATGCCAGGGAGCCAATGACATCCAGACAACTGCAATCAATTCATTTCAAGAAAAGTACAGTGGTTTGGCAGGAAACATTGATCTGGGCAATAACAGCTCCTCAGTGCCATCCACCTCCCCTTTTTGTGTGCTTCTCAGTTGTGTCCTGTTTATGACTGTAAATCCTTGCCATAGGGATAGCGTTACAAACACATACTCTTGCAAAGGTTGAAAAGGGAGTTAAATAGATCACAGAAAGATAAATTAATTTTCCTTTTCCAATCCATTTTCCTCTCCAGTTTTTCCCTATCCCTACTTAGCAGTTCAGATTAGTTTTGATCTGACAGGTCATTGACAAATCCCACATCCCATGCAAGTGAAAGCACAACACAAAATTTGCAGAAGAAAGAATTACTTTCTATCTCCATATTTTTGTGATTTATTTAAAGGCAAATCCTATTCTATTTTGTGTGAATGATCAAATCTTCCTCTTGCTCTGGGAAAAAATCTAAAAAACGAACAACCAAACAACAAATAGCAAAGGTACTAAGATATCTTTTAAGTGTGTTTAAGCCAGAATATCCCAGCAGGGAAGCCCTGAAGGCTGCTAAAGTTAAAAGGACCATCTGTAATTCCACTGAACCTCAACTGTTTACAGTCACTTACAGTTATCCCTTTTCTCTTTAGGCTTTTCTTTTCAAAATAATAGCAAAATGATGGTGTATATTTTCTCTCTGCTTATTAGGGGATCATTTGAAGTCTAACCATCTAATTCTGAAGATTTTTTTTAGCTAAACATAACTCGTGCACTTTATTGGCTTGGATTGTGGCATGTAAGCACTGGTCTGAGCTAGGACTCATGGACGGTCACCATGCCCTTAGGGAACACAGCACTTACCATGTAGGACTGCAATCCAACTGGGCAGTTACCAAAGTATATGTATTCTGCGTTTATGCTGCAGAATTTTGACTACCACTCTCTGTTGCATCCCAGGAGGTTCAGAGCATGACTCCCAGCATGCCACAGTGCATCCTATGCTTCTATTTCATCATTTAAACAGTTCAAATCTTTATTTTTAAAAGATCTGTTATGAACAATGCAGTGTTAGATTATCTAGGTAATGAACTGCCATCACTTAGAAGTTTGCACCTTGCTCCTCACTTGACTGGCCAGCTTTCAGCCATTAGATTTCTACTTTAATTTAAGAGTCCTCTATTTTCCTTCTACATTTCCCCTCAGTTGATGCCTTCCACTTCATGCAACCAAGAATCATATCACCAATTTTGGCCAGAAGCTCATCTCATTTGCCTCTTTTACTTTCAAAACCTTGGAGGGACAGGGTATAGATGTCTGTCCTCCAGCATAGCTTACATTAATAATAGCAAGTATTAAGCATACTACAGTAATACATGTTTGCCTATGCTCATTTTAAGGTTCACAATGCTCTGAAGCAGTAATCTGTTCTTTTTATTTTGCAGCAGTCAGTCAAGCCATGTGTCATCTGCAAACGTTAATCACTAATATATAAGAATGGGCACGTGTTTGAGACACATGGAGCTCGGGCAGATAAAGGATGGTAGGAGAGGAGGACACGTTGCATATGTGGCTGTTCAGCTGTTTCATAATAGAGTCAATGCTACTTAGAGACCATGATGAATTTTATTATTGACTATGAGAGCAATTATGTTCTTATAATAAGAAACCATCACAAAAAAAAACCCAGCCCCACAATATAATGATTTGGGGATCCCACATTATATTATTTAAACCTGTTTTACTATGCTGAAACTCAGTAGATCAGTATCCTAAAAGAGTGTGGCAGCTCTTTCCTGTGTTGTCTCCTGTGGATCTCAAGGAGAGTAGGATGATCTTGAGAAGAATAGGTTATTTTCCTTTTCAACACTAGTTATTAGTTTGTGATTTCTCAGGTAAACCTTTGACTGCTCAATTACTCAAGACCAAATATTTGCATTGCTCAATCATAAGAAAATATTAAGTACATAATTTCTACTTTAGTTGCTATTCACTGCATTTGAATGGGACAATTGTTTTACTCCATGCAGTCCCTAGGTCACTGAAAATCCAAATCTCTTTGGTTAGACAGACCAGTCTTGCAGAAATACAGATGTGAATATTTCTGCCTTGCCATCAAGAAATTATTTTTGAGCATAATGCTTAAGAGTGTTTACAGTTCAAATACTAACAAAACATTTAGAGGTACACATTTCAATACAGTATATGGGAAACACCTGGGCTCAGAAACATTTGGGTAAAAATTGCTGTCAACCTTCTGTTTGTCAAAAGGGTATATTTATCCTCTGACTTTTTGTCATGACCTTTGCATTCTGAAATGAATTAAAGGTTTATGTGCAGGAATGCAGAGAGCAGGAAATCAGGAAATAGCATGGGAAATGGCTTTCCTGTCCCGTTTCATTGCTTTACGTACTGTAACGTCATCGAGTGCAGAGATTCTGTCAGTTTATGTTGGTGTCCCTAATATGGGGTGTGCATGTCATATCGCTTTGTCTATGCTTCTGGAATATCAGGAGGATCTATTAAAAGATACAGTCTTGATTTAATTTTGTTACAAAGCAGCAAGAAACATGTTCCGATTTCAATGGTGGTTTGTTTAGGTGGTTCACTGGAAAACTAGACATGTTTGAGCTGTTAGACACAATTAACACTCACTTTGAACCATTTGCCCTTGCACACATTTTTAAAAGTAAAAGCAGAAGGATCAAGTCTACCCAGAAAGCAGATGATTCATCTTCAATTTTCATTTTCACAGAATAGTTTCTTTAAAGGAATATTCATTGTGAGAGTAGAGTTCATAAACAAGGAGTGCAAGAAAAGAATTTGTATTTTGTAAAGAATTTTCTATAAGACTTCCATGCTTTTAAACACTGCAACAAAGAACCAGGTGGGCAAAGTGCTTGACCTATTTGGTGCTTAATAGCCTTGTTGCAACACATTGAAACACTGAGTTGGGTGGAATTGTTCGATCTGTCTCTCAGTGGAAGCAACAAGTTGCCTGAATTATTTTCAAGTTGCAGCACTGAACTAGAGGACATATATATAAAAAAAGGAAGAAAAAAATTTAAACAGGTTTTACAGGGCCTGGATACTTTCCATTAAAACATAAATATTTTCTGAAAGTATTTGGTAACTGCTGGTTAGAAGGAGATAGAATCTCCAAATATCTTACATATCAATTCTCTCTCACTCAATTAATTTAATTTAATTTAATATGAGCATCAGGATCCAACTTTGAATGAGCTACACTTTGGCTTTGTGATGTTTTGAATTAAGCAATATCTATAGGCCTTCATGGGAATGAGGAAAGCTCCAAAAGCAGCAGACCTCACTATATAACAAAAAATACTTAAAGACAGCTCTAAGACCTTTAATTCTTACTGCCTTTCCTGCAAAATTGGACAAAATTTGCCATATGTAGCACAGTAAGAGAGGTCCTATACTCAGTTTTCTTAGCAAGATTCCACCTAAGAAAAAAGGGTAAAATACTACACTTTAAAATGACCACAACATCTATTAATATTATGCTATGATGGGCCTTTCCTCTATTAACACCACTGTAAACAAAATCTCAATCTACCTACACCATTAAACTCTCTCCTCCTCAAAAGTTTTTATTATTCATTCCCTATATTCCATATCTGGACTGAAAAACAATTGATGCCAATTTCTAATATTTTCATTTCTATGCCTTTGTTTTAAACAAATCAACATGGCAAAGAGTTGGAGGTTTTCATTCAGCTGTTTAAATAGAGTATTTGGAAGTAGATGGTTGTTTACAGGAAGCTCCAAAATAAGAATGTATATTTTTATGCAGTAATTAGTGATTGTTTAATATACCAACTGGGAAGGCAAAGAACAGCATAAACACATAATTGTTACCAGGCAGGGAGAAGTAGAGCATTAGGAGATAGCATAAATAGTCAAACGTGACCTGAAAAGGTCAAAAGAGAACTAAACAATTTTGTCACAGCACTTGCTTATTTAAGTCAATGCAAGACCAATTTCCTCTCTGCTGTTTTGCCTGGTATTTTATACTGTCCAGTATTACTCTTATTTGACAGAGACACACAGAATCAGTTGTCCTGAGTGCATTTACAAGTTGTATATGACAATTAAGCAAGAATAATCTAGAGCATTTTGCAAGTCAAAGATGACTATTTTAAACATAACGTCACGTAAAACAGTGAACTAAAAACGTCCATGTTATATTAATTTTTAACAATGATTTACTGAGGTCAATGACAATAAAAATGCAAGTCAGCTACAGAGGCATTTTGTAACCTAGCTGATTTTTTTTAACCCCTGTCATGCTGCCATGTACAAGTTTACCCTGGCACTGTCTAGCAACAAAATTTAAAATTTAATCTCCGAAACAAAACAAATCACTGAATTCATTCATGTTTTGACTCTCACTCTCCCCTGAAAAAGAATCCCCTTTCTATTTCAATGCAAGGCTAGGATTTCATTGTGAGGGAGTAGCCCCTATGTTTGAATCACATGGAAGACAGGATTATTTGGTTACACTTTAAATAATGTTCATTTTTAGAGCCTGTTTTTCATAACAAATAGGGTATTTTATACTCCTCATATTCTTTCTCTCTCTCTCTCTTTTTTCTTTCTTTTTTTTTTTTTTTAAAGTTTCCTTGGAGTGATTATAAAAATCACTTAAATCCTGAAGGGGAACTATGCCTCAGTGACAAAACAAATTTGCCACAAATCATTTTACAAAAGAACAGCAGGACTTTAGACCAAACTCGGGAACTGTTCCTATTCATCATTCATTTGTTTTGGAAACTCCACCCTCCTCCTGCCATGTTCAATATCTAATTGGCATTCTGACACTTCAGATAACTAAACATCTGCTGCATGGATGCTTCTTAGAAGTCTTTTGTTCTGTAAGTTGGAGTTCAAGGGATACAGCTCAGGATACACTAGATTCATGCCATTGTTCGGGCAACTACTCTTCCTGAATGGAGAGAAAACAGTCAAATAAAAGCATTTTGCACAAATACTTCCCTCTGCCCTTCTGATAAGCTTCCTAAGGGGTTAGTGTATTAAAATTCAGATGTCAGGGTACTGCTGCTTCTTAGCTATTTCCGCAGTTTAGGAAGTCAGGGTCTTTGCACTCCTCCTGTTAACAGCTGTTGACAAAAGGTTAATTTCTGTTGCAGTGACAAGCAGGTTTCGTCACCAAGTAAAACAATGTAGATTTTGTTTGCTGTTTTTCTTTGCTGTTTTTTTTTCCTTTGTTTTAATACAGTAGTTCAATGAATGCAAGTGAACAACGTGGGTATCTACCATTCAGTGCTGCTGGGAGACCTGAGGGATAAATATTTTGAAAGCAGTTTGGAGCTCTTGTATAAAAAGATGTTAGATACTTGTGAAGCAATATTATTATTGGATCAAGAAATAAATAAAACATAAAATGTTGTGAGCAAGATTTGTACACTTCTGGTGCTAGGTGCTCTTTAGCCTAAAGGCTTTATTATATGATGCATTAGCTGATATTGTGAATACATTATTGCAGTAGCTTCCAGAGTTTTCAGATTAGCTTCTGAGTACTGGGCCCCGTTCAGCCTACGTAAATGACAAAAAGCCACCAACCTCATGTCGCTGTGGAAGGACAAGACAGGCAAAGGCTGGGAGAGGAGGTACCTAAGCTATGATATGTATTGGTAAATAGTCATGGAGGTCCTCACTGCTTCACTTGTGATATGGTTCCTACTTAATTGTAGCTGAATCTGTCTCTCATCCACCAGATATCTCCCTGTTCATAACCATAGAAAGTATATTCTCTTCTCAAGCACGGCCTGTGTTTCTAGAAACAGGTTTTTAAATGCCTAAAGGATCTGGAAAAAAAAACCAAAACAACTCTAAGATCTAGAAGAGGTGTAAACATTAGAGAGCAGTGAATGCAAGTCCTCTACCACTCCAAAGACTTTACCAGGCTCAGTAGCTGCCCACATACTACAGCAATCTCCTACCTGGGCAGCTTTCCAAGCCTTGCTAGACGGATTTTTTTTTTTTCCTTTCGAAATCTAACACTCTGAAATCAAGTTGCTGTAAACTCCGTGAGGCAGGTTACAGAGGAGGGCACTGATGAATGCCACGAAAATCCCATTGTGCCCACACTGCTGCATGAAAAAGACTGCTGAATACACTGCATAGGAAACTACTCACGTCATTGTCCTTCTGCACACACAATCACTCAAATGATGCATGTAAATAAGAGATTTTATAGGCACATTCACTTTGCAAATCCTTCCCATCTATTCCAAAAGGGCCACATTGTAAACATTAACAGGCTGAGCATAAGCCTGAATTTAGCAGAAAGACTTCCAGTAACACATGAGTGAGACTGAATTAGAGAGACTGACTTCAGTATTCCAGATACCTCACTAGTCACCAACCTCAGTCTTTGGCCCTTCCAAGCATTCTATGTGTAAGAAATCTCTTCTATAACATCTAAATACACCAGATAACTAGCAGAGGAAGGTGGCACAATTGTGTCAACTATCTGTCTAGGTACAGAAAGAGTTTAAAGAAAAAAAAATATAGCTACTTATTTCAATTAACGTCTGTCCAGGAGCTGACAGAACAGTAAATTTACAACAGAGTCACATTTGATATTTCCCTTGTTATTTTTTATGAAGGACTGGGTAGTTATAGAGATAAATGAGACAGGTGAAAGTGGAATTGCCATTTGTACCTCTTGATAACTACGACAAAAAGGTATCTTGTCCCTTATTCAAAGGTTGAATGATATTCAATGTAGATGATCCAGACTGGCAGGATGGAGATAATATGCAGCTTTGGGAAATCTGGATTTAATTTCTTGCTTTTCTAAGCACAATCGTTCTTCAGCTTGGCCAAATGACTTAGCAATTGGATCTTCAATACATATAGTCTAGTGCTGATGAATGCAAAACATGTTTGCAGCAGAGCACAAATTGGCAAATATATTGTATTTGCCTGTATTTTCTCAGGGTATACCCTAGTACATGGCTACGATAATTAACTTATCCAAGTAATTTTACTGAAGCCAGTTAGCTGGAAGCACTCTAGCCTCAGGTCTGCTTGGCCAGTCAGGCAGCGAGTGCCATCTCCATGGCCAGGATTAATGGCAGCTCATTGCCAAGAGACTAGGAATGAACTACATGAGGAGTTACATTCAGGAATGTGGTGCAGTCTGGATGTGGACCATAGTCCATTGTTTAAATAACCTCATAAAGGATGTTGTAGGAGATGAGCTTCCTTTCTGCCTGAAAAACACATTGTAAAATAATAGGTCTTTCTAATGCCATTTCTGTGCCTGCTGTTAAGATTTCTAGTCCTTCAGATACCTGTCTCTTCATCTGAGTCAAAGCGGTTAAAGCAGGAAGGTTTTAGCTTTCTCCAGCTCAGCACACAGATTTGGATGCAAAAGGAGGCAGTATTTTGTTCAGAAACCTTCAATGACTTTTCTGCTTCTCCACATAAACATCCACCTGCAAGTGTTCTGGCTGATGAGTCTTTCTGGTAAAGCAATTGAGAGTCTGTCAAGTGAAGAAAGGAAGAGAACTGGAGTTCTTTGTGTGCCAGGTCTCCAATTCTCTGCGCTCAGGCTGGTAAGACCAAGTGTGTGGGAAAATCAAGGGGAAGTACATCCAAAACATAGCTCACACATGTATGTTTTTCCATTGCTTGGCCTGAAAGGTCCCTTGAAGCACTTTTATTTTCCTTCATGCCCCTTTTCAGGCCTGCTCTCACATTCTCTCACCAGATTGCTTTCTGAACACAGGTCTTGGGACCTTCTGTCATTCTGTCCAATCTACTTTCTCTTTTCTTATCCCTGTCTTTTTTTTCTTGCAAAGAAGAGAGACGAACATTTATGTCAATGAATCCCTGACCTACATAAGCTGACCCTGAGGAGTCAGAGATAATACACAAGAGTAAATGAGGTCAAAAATGGAGAAAAGCCCCCACATGGTGAACTTCCTAGCAAAGTTTAGTTGCACCATGACTTCTTGAGACCCACTTGATGCATGGTTAAGTTTCAACCTCTCAGTGTCCTTTAAAAGGCTTTTCAGATTCTTGATACACATTTTCTTTCTTTTTTTGCAAGGTTTATTGCCAAAAAGAGTAACCTTAGAGAGAGGTTGATAAGAGAATATTCCCTCATGTTCTCCTTCCTTTGCCCCTCCATGGTGCTGGCACACTTGAGTGGATGTGACAAACTCAGTTTTGCTGAGGACAAGGCAATTTGATGGTCCTAGTGGCTCCTGGCACAGGACTCATCCTTCTGTTAGCACTACTGAGCTCCTGAGAGGATGTTTTCCACTTGTCCTGCCTGGAAAAGTGTGCTACGTCCCTTGGGATGACCTCAATGACTTAGAGATATCAATGCCCAGCAAGGCAAACCTTGGTCCTCTGAGTTAATGGGACGGGTTTAAAAAGAATAAACCGGCATACATGCGTAGATACATGCGTTTCTACAGATGCATTGAAGCCACTCACATCTGGCAACAAAGCCATTCTAAAGCATTTCTTTTGAATCAGACAGGCTGCAGCAATTGCACATACAAAAAGAAAAAAAAAAAAAGAAAAAAAATCCCTTCACAAAAGAGGTCTGAGAAGCCTTACCTGTCGCTGAGAAAGCAACAGTGTCAGAACCATATATATTCATCCCCAGCATGAAACAGGCTTCGTTACTGATGGTAACATAACATCCAGGTGTTAGGCTTCAACTCCACTTCAACTATTGTTTATTGCCATTGCATGGATTAATCCCTGCTGTCAGTCCAGTCTACGAGATGCTCTCAGAAAGAAAGGTCTGCATAGCATCACGAGTGTCAGATCCTGCTTTGATACACTTTATCTTCCCTTATCCCTTCAAACTCACCATGACTACTCTGCCTGACATGCTAAAAATGCTTTAGAACTGGTGCATATAGGCTAAACTCTAGTTTCAGGGGAAAAAAAACCCTGCCCACCCCCACTTTTTCCCCCCTTTTTTGACAGAAATCATTGTTGATCTGATAAGAAGTTTGTGGAGTATCCAGTTACAAACTGAGAATCCCCAGAGTCAGTGATTCATTAGTAGTTATCCTAGTGTTACAGGAAGTAAACAGCTTTTAGATGTGCATTTTGCATCTAATTATGTCACAGTCCACTGGTCTTCTCAAAGGTGTGTTGTTTTTCAGGGTAATACATTAAAGATAACAGATTTTACAACAACAGCTGAGAAAAACAGAAATAGATAAGTTGTGGAAGCTTTGTAAAATAAGTGGGAAATCTTTGCTATACAGAGGAGACAACTGAGTGTCATTTGGAAGGATGTGAAATTTTATCCATCAAAAAAGATGGTTGTCAAAGCATCTACCTTTTTGTGTCTCAGATTCTCCTTCCAGAAAGATCCTGAATCCATTTGTTTTTGTCTGAACTAGATGATTAGTTTCAGTCAATGCTCAATAGCTTCGTTCTGTCCTCAGAAACTATTCTGACTTTATATTGCAATGTGAGAGGATGAGACTGAGACCAGTGGGATTTCTTCATTTAGAAGTTTACTTCTAGGGTTCAGAAACTGAATTGCTGTGGATCCAACACTACTGTGTTGTTTTGTTTATTTTTAACATAAGTTATCTGTTGTTGAGTTGAATTTGTTGAGACACAAGAAGTGTTTTCTCTAACAGGTTGGATACAACCTATTGCTCCCACCACTACCCAGGGAGGCTTTGCTCATTGCCTTTCTCCTAACCCAGCAGTCATGAATGTCACTTGCTCAGCCCAAGGTGAGTGTGGCAGTGTATCTGGCACAGCCCTGCGTGTGATAAAAGCATTGGAACCAGCATAGTATGTGGTTGATGACTCAGATTGTCACCAGTGATTCCCAGGGAAGAATTTAGGTGTATTGAACTTGGGTCACTGAATCAAAAGCCTGGAAGGAGTTAGAAGGGTAAATCAAGGAGAGCAGATCTTCCTAGGATATGAGCCAGCATGCTCCTACAGGCACGGGCTGCTGAGACCTGGCACCATCTGCAGTTGCCATGATCTCTTATTTTCAGAGATGCTAAAAACAGAAGGACAGCACGTTTTGGACACAAACAAGGACATTCCTGTGAATGCTGTCCAGGATGTATTTAAGTAGGGGATGACTGATCCCATTAGTCTGCTAAATCCCAGACTCAGGGGTGCAGAGAACAGCGTTCTTAAAAACCAAGCAGTTTTATTTAGTTCGGCTTTTAAAAATTGTATTAATAGTCTGAGTTACATTTAGGTAAATTATATTTGATAGTGAATAAAAGTCAGAGGTTTAATTAAAGTACTTTTCCCTTGCTATACCTCCCAAAATTCTGTCACCTGTGTGCCAGGAAAAATTCTTTAGTGCGTCCATATTCAGTTCAAGGGACTACTGTTCTGTTAGTTTGCTCTGCTACAATTTTGCTCAGTCCGTAGCAGTGCTATCAGACTCCCTGTCGTCTCTTCTGCTTTTTCACAAACTCCAGTTGTCTCTTAGAGAGCAGCAGCATGGAATATCTTCCTCCTTTAACCATTTGTAGTGATAGATAGTGAAGAGAAACTCCATTATATCCTAGTCTACACATTACTATTTCTGCTGGCAGCTTAATGAGCTAAACATGTAATACTGGGGTGCCCTTGCCTCCCCAGCAGTGTGTGTGTGCATTCATCAGAGTTTTCCTTGATGTTCTATCACACTTCTCCACAATCACCTGCCTTTGTTTCACACCAATCTCCTTTTACTCAATAAAAACAAAGAGAGGTGTATGGATGAACTTGGCTATTCCCAGCTCCTCCTCCTGAACTGGGAGTAATAACTGGGAACGGAATTACAAGGTGGAGCTGGAGGATGGCTTAGGACAATAGTCACTTGGGCTTTTGCCTTTCATTCCCTCTTTGAGTGAACATGGATTCATGACCAGCCTGATAGTCTTTTATGAGGGCATAACTGGCTGGCTAAATGAGAGTTGAGCAGTGGATGTCACCTGCCTTGACCTCAGCAAGGCTTTTGACACTGTCTCCTATAACATCCTCATCAGAAAGCTCAGGCAGTGTGGCTTGGGTAAGTGGACAGTGATGTGGATCAAGAACTGGCTGAATGACAGAACCCAGAAGGTGGTGATCAGTGGCACAGAATCGAGTTGGAGGCCTGTGGCCAGTGGAGTTCCACAGGGACTGGTTCTGGCACCAGTCTTGTTCAACATCTTCAGATGATCTCTAAAGCTCCCTTTCGATCCCATCATTCTATGATTTTATGGTTCTTTCAGCACCTTAAATGTAATAATGCCACAAACCAAAGACAACACAAAGCCAAATAAACAGGGAATACAGCTGTTTTCCCATTGCTTGTTGCCTGTATGGATTCTCCTATTTCTACCAAAGCTCACAAAGTTGCTCCTGCCTCCATTAGCCCACTAACAAGTTATCTCCTTCCTTCCACTCTGTGCACAGAAATCGTGGGAAACTGATGTTCCTTTCAGGATGATGGGGGATGATGTCCCATCATGCCAGTCTAGCTCGGTGTTGTCTGCTTCAGCTCTCCCTGGCAGCAGCATTGCACACCACTTGCAGTGTGCGTCCCAGTTCCTCCCATCTGTGGAAGGGAAATTAAAACTTCTTTCCCCATCCTGGCAGGGCATTGCTAAGATCTTCCTACTGTTTGTGAAATATTTTAGATCTGCTGATGAGAAAGGCTATAGAGTGTCATGCTACTCCATCACTACAGCTGGACCCTGTGTGAAGAATGCATGCAATACCTGCAACTTCAAGAATGCATGTGGGTTTAGTTTTTTTCCCATTTGTTAAATCAGCATTTCAGTAATATAAACTGAATTAATTTGTTGGAACTTACAGCTAGAGCAGTGGTTATGTTTCTAGAAAACTACAAAATGAGGGCATTTTAGAGTGCATTTATAAAGAAATGCAAAAGCCCTGCTGGCAATGACAAAACAAAGTTTGAGCTTAGAATGGAAAATGGATGGGTTGTAAATAACAGTGATGTTAAAACCTCAATTGATTCAGTTCCACAGTTAATCTATTATATTCTTCCAATGGAATTTGTTTTGCTTGAAAAGGATTATATGAAATCATAACCTTCATTAACTTTGAGTGATTCGTTTTTTCTTTTTGTAAGCAGATGTTTAGTTACAGCTGATAAAGCATGAAAACCTGCATTCCTCACAGCTTGCTCTGCATGGGTGTGTTGGGTAATGATGACAAATATTAAGGTACAACACTGCTCTTCTCTGCTGACATAGCAATGACTGATCTGCTTATCAGATTCATCTGGGAACTGGAATGCCAAAAGAAGGGGAAATATGAATGTATCTGATATGAGCCTAATGGATCCTGAGAGTATTTACAGCTCAGAAGAGACTGAAGACAAATGAAATGCAAACTAATTTGAAGAGAACCCACACTGCCATTCTGTGGGGCAAAGAAGGCATCGCATGGCTTTTGAGGAGATGTGATTGTTCTTTAGACTGTATATGAAGGTAAAAGTGCAGGTATAGTTGCTCACAAATGCTGCAAGAGCATTGTTCCTTACATCAGTCTGTAAAGCTCAGACAATAGCTGAGCTTCCCTTTAGAGAAGATCTAGCTGTGACTCTGAACCTTTCAGTGTAATCAAGTGGCTTACACAAATGAAACTCCTATGAAGGGTTTGTACAAGGCTGGGGGATGGGAACATGTTTTGTTAGTATTTCCCTACCAAATTTTCAAACACATTTAGAACTCAAAAGGTTCTATTGGTTATGGAGGGATGTGTCACAGTGCAGACACAAACTGGCTGCTCAGGGTAAGTAACCCATAAGAGTGCAGCCATTCAGTCTTGTATGTACCAGAGCACTGGGATCAGCATTTCTTTGAATAGCAAATTCTATGTCTTCTGACAAATGGAAAATGTAATTCAATCTTTAAGAAATCAATGAAAAGGTAGAAGGAAACTTCAAGGCTTTTCTTAACTGAACTTTTTATAAACAGATTAATCATTTCCAGAAATAGAAAATGTCAGTCAGATCATCTTGTTTGACACAAGGTCAGCTTTCTGCAAATAAGGCCAGTGGCATGTCAGATGTGAAGATAAAGCAACAGCTTTGCATTATGCAAGCCCAAGGTGCAGTTACCTGTGAAGGGGTTTCATTTCATTTCATTCATTTCAGTGCTCTGCCCAACCCTCCTAGGACCCAAATGGAGAAATGTCTTTTTATTATTGCTCCTTTTAATGTCTGTGTTTAAATTAGCAGTGCCAAAACTCTAGTCAAACAAGAAGCAGCCTCAATAGAGGGAGCACAATTCAGGATGCAGGCTGACACTTTGTAAATGGATCTACCTGGAACAATTTAAGAAGTTACCACCCTTGTTTGTTTGCTCCCACCTCTCAGCTAGTTATCACCAAGCAGGCAGGCACTTCTTGGGCTGCACTAGCCAGACCTGCAAGAATCTGTCAGTCAACACTCTTTGTCCTGACATACTGCAGCTCTGACATCCCTGTTCTGGCCTGCTCTTGTTCAGGTACCTTTTGTTTATGCCATAGTGGTGCAATGGTTTGGGAATATCAAAGCATAATGTACCAAAGGAATACTAACTCTAGTTAAGAATTGGTGCAAAAGTGAAGAAGACCACTTCCCCTTTATTATTGTTTTTTTTTAAAATGCAAGCCTGATAGAACTAAAACCTCCAGGAGATTATATAATCTAAGAGATAAAAAAATGAGTAAAAAAAAATATAATTACTTAAAATTACACCTGTCTTGAGATTTTAATGCCTCTTAATTAATAAGATATGGATGAGCTGCACATGTTTCCCATTTAGCATTTCTAACAAGACCATTCAGTGCCCACTCCCCTAATTCTCAGTTATAACTTATACCCTTGCCTTTAGGGTATAGTACAACAGACAATGACATGGAACAGAGAAGAGTAACAAGGACATGTAGTAAAGGTTATTATTTTTCTCTAGTATCCTTCATTAGAAGTTGAAAGTGTTTTTTGAGATGAAACTCCATAGCCTTTACATGATTAATAATGAAACCTTGCGGTGCTTCTGCCAATGAAGATTGATGCCTGTTAATTTTGCCACCTGAATATGAAGGAATTTAAGACTGCTTTCTGAAATATTGGCCATGAAGAACACAAAATTTGGCCCAAACCATTCTTCCAGCTGTTTACTGATTGCTCCACTGGCACACTGCAAGAGCAATTGTTTAGCCAGGAGCTGAAAGGGTGAAAGTGTGCAAATGAAGTATGCAATTGCCCATGTGATCTCATGCCTCTCAGAGTACATCTCTCCCACTCATATCTGTTTTGTCATTTACTGACACCTATCACAAGACCAGAATAGCAGATGGAGTGGTATGTGGGCAGTAGCTTGCTTTTTTATTTCTTTTAGGAACCCTCCAGATGCCTGAATGCCTTTATATATTAAATTACTGCAGTAAGTGCTTTATGAATGTCCACCCTTCCCATCTCTTTAAAAAAATCCTAATTTCTTCCTCTTGAAAGCAATCTATTCTACCAGATACGATTTTCCTTTGAGGGAGAAGGACAAACATTCACTGCATTAATTAGGTACATCACTTACTGGAACTTATTGCACTGCTGGGAGATGCTCAGATGTGTCCTGACAAGGTGAGCAACATGAGAATTTTCAAAGAGTAGGTTCACATTGACAATAGGTAAAATCTGGACCATTAATAAGTTAATGTATGTTAATAGTGACAAAACACCGTAGAGGCCAAAAGGTGCACACATAAGGAAGAGTTAATGCCATATTATATCTTAATACAGAGTGACTGCAGCACTGATCTCAAAGTGAAAACAATCACTTGAGTCACGCTAAGCATGTCTGGCTGCAAATCACAGTTTCAGCACTTAATGACAGGTTGGCAGGTAGAAGGATTAGCAGCAGTATGTACAGTTTTATGTGAAGCCCAGATAGTCAGACCTGTGTTCCTACAATTAAGAGTTTTGCCCTTATTGGGATACCAGATGTATTTTGTACAATTCAGGTACAGTGTTGCCTTGCTCCATAGCCTTTCAAGTCAGCAGAGATCACAAGCTATTTTAGCATTTGCCAAAAGTGACAGTGTAATCAGCCATGCCTGAAAAATAATGGGAATTGTCAACAGTTAATAAAACGACTTTAAGAGGTTGGATTGATCTCTTTTCAAAGGCAATCTTGCACCTGTGAAAATCTGTCTATAGCAGTATGTATCACTGAATTGTACAATTGTTATTGCAATATAATTATCTGTTTGCACCTACAGAGTTGTGATCCAGCTGACTTGAAGGCAGGTGAGCCTAGACCTCCCATTTCCTGCAGTTTCTTAGGATTTTATGGTTCAGAATGAAACATTAAAAGATAAAGTTCCTGTGCTAACATATCCGTGACTGCGTAATAAAAATAATGCAAATATTTGCTAACATAGAGCCATGTACTTGTTTGCCTCTCCCAAGATATTGTCCTAACCCCTAGTTAGGAAAATTATGTGTTCTTTTTCTCTCCTTACAACTCCATTTAAAGCTCTAATTATTCCATGAAAAGTGAAAGAGTTTTGAGAAGAAAGACTGAGAACTTGCTTCTGATTAAATATATTGTTCAGACAGGCTGAAAAATGAACAGATGAAAGGTCTCCTACACCTGGATGATTGCTCCAACTACAGAGACCATAGCTGGGCAAGAGGAAAGGATTACTACTGGGCAGACCAAGACCCTGTTTCTGAAATGAGTGCTGGCAACAGAAGAAGACATCATGGCCTACATGACCTGACTTTGGGACTGCTAAACTAAGTGAAAACCAGAGAGGAGATCATCATGTTCTCCATCTTATCTTTCTTTGAGGGACAACGACCAGATGGCTTTTGCACAAAACATGATACTTGGAAACAAGAACTGCTGAGGCTACTTTAGATGGCACTGGCCTCTCCTACCTTTTCATAATCCAAGCAGAAGTAGCACAATATACTCAAACTCTCTCATTGCAGGAGACATTTAATGAAACCAAGAACTAATTTTTTTTTTTTCTGTTTTCCTTTCTCCTCCTCCTGACCAAGCTGGGATGCATTTCTTATGCAATGCTTATATGAATGACAGCATGCAGAAGGCATAGCAGAGGATTTCCACAACACCCAGGCTTGTATTGTGCTGCACCTTATTATCATTCTCTAACCCTGCACATATGGTCATCTTCCATTCTTCTAACTGGTTCCAGGGCCCTGGAATTCAGCATGACCCCTGAGGGCTATTCTAATGCAATCAGTAGGAATACTATATCCAGGGCCAGTCCAAAATCAAAGGCCTGGCCAAAGCCCAGGATAAATTACAGCTGTTATAAAGAAATCACCTTTTCACCTTGGCCCTCATATTCTTTCAGTTTACAGTCATAACTCAGCAAGGCCAGCAACATTTGTCATTAATAAACCTGGTTGAATAAACAAGACTGATGGATTAACAAGTCACATGTAAAGAAATCTGAGAAAGTGAAAAGCTTTAGACAGAAGGTAAGGATAAGTTGATTTTTTTTTTCTGAGCTAAGAGAAAAATTGGTATATTTTTACATCTATTTTTCTGTACATTTTCTGCACTTGTAACATGTACTGGCATGACTGACAGCTCTAAGTACAGTAGGTTTGAAAAACTACCAAAGGAAAGACCCAGCCCTGGCCTACGTGATTTCGGAATGCACAGACGACCATGTGATCTATGAGCCTGATGGTAACAGACAGCATGATTTCACTAAAGTGGAGACTTCTTGCCAATATTTATCTTTCGTTCTACTTGGAAACCATTGTTTTCCATCAAACATTTTAAGTGAGAGGAAAGGATATTTAACTTAAAAAGATACATAACCAGTTAAGATCCTTATTTCATACTGAAGAAATAGCTTACATAAGGGTTGTCTGATTAAGAATGTTACTCTAAAGTCGTTCACAAATGTGCAGTTCTTCAACTTTCATAACATATGATTTTCCATTAATTAAACAAGTATCTCATGGTCAAAATGTCATGTCAGTACATGAAGAGTTAAAAAAGAGCTCTTGGAAACCAGTGAGGAAAAGCAGATTATATTCCCTAGCTCTCTTGGGAAAGCCTGAGAGGGGATGATTTTTCTTTATTAATCTCTCTGATTTATAGTATATTGATTTGAAAATTGTTAAATATCTGTTAAAAACAGGAAGAGCAAATGCTGTGAAATACATTATTATTAAATAATATATAAATATAATATTTTTAATTTATATAAAAGGTACGGAATATCTGGAATATGTTGCATTTAAAAAACCACATCACAATATTTTTTTCTGTAAAAAACTCAAACAAATGGAACAGAAGAGCTGTACAGTAACAAATACCCACTAATGATCTTGGATCAAAAATCCTCCTCAGTGCTACTCTGACAACAGTAAGGGACAAGACAATTCAGTTGGCTTGAAGAAAGTGATGTCCAGATGTTCAGAGATGTTTGCACTGAAATTCAAACTGATCAAGAAGTGTGTAATCTCTCTATTTTTGTTTCTGACACAATTTGGTCTAATTAGTCCTAATTTGCCACTCTGGGTAGTGGTCTCCATGCAGAAGAGAGAGAGGGCTGGTGGTAGCTGTGAATGAATATTGAAATGCCATGTTAGAGACTCAAAACACCATCCTGGGGAAAAATAATTTATTAGGGTTTCAATGGGTGTTTTTTAAAAATCTATTTGGCCTTAAACTGTCTTCATCTGGACATCAGCTGTTTACTCTGCAAACATCCCCACCCAGCCAGCACAATGCGAGGTGCCACAGCAGAGCTGGCAGCTGCAGAGAACCTTTTGTGTTTTCAATTTAAAGCCTTTGGGTTGATAGTTCACATTAACATGGAGAGAAATATACAACTTGTGAGTTTGAAAAGCAGTTTTTACTCATAAAAACCTTTGATAGTTTAGCCATCTGGTCAGAGTGAAAGAAGCTCATAAAAGAGGCCCAAATAGGGTCAAAGGTCTCTTGCTACGTGGGTCAAGGGGGCCGAGGAGGGTTTGCTGTAGTGGACTTTACTAAAAACTTGTCAGTGAGGATCTTTGACAAATTATGGCACATTCCATGGCTTTTTGGGAAAGTATTTGATTACAGTGTGCAGGAATGTTGTTGATATTTGCAAGCTTTAAGAAAAAAAAGGCATTGAAATCAGAAGCTGTAAAGATCATTTAGGAACCATCTCATGCATGAATATGCACAGGGAAGATTTTTATTTCATCCTGCTTTAATTTTTTTGTGTTTTTTTTTTTTTTTCCCCAGTATAAAAAGATTCAGGGGAAAACAAAACAAAAACCTCTCTACTGCAGAAAGCACAAAGGCTTTGACCTTTGATTCAGGTCATTTATTCTTTTAAATGGCCACAAATTATAAACCATCCAATTACTTTTTTTTTTCCTTCCAACTTTTGGTAAGTGACAAAGCCCTAAACAAAACAGGGTGGGGGTGAATTAAACATCTATCTTCTTTTTCTGGTTTGTTCATATCAACCTAGTTAACTATACTGCTTTTATTTGTAAGAGGTTGTTATGAAATGTAACAGGATTTAAGCTGACTGAAAGCAATTTTGATGTAAAGGTTCAGAAGAAATAACATTATTTTTATGAGCTGTTTCATGGCACAGCATTATAATAAGTCAAAGTACAGTAGTCATGTCTTAAGAGACAAGGCTACATCACTAAAACTCACAAAATTAATTGTGTCAAAAGTTCTGGTTTGTTCTTTCATCCTGGAGGAGAGGGAAAAGCAGCAGAGAAATGAGTCAGTTAAGATTACATACTTAAATATACAATACTAGCATTCCTTAGCAGAAATCCACCTATTTCAGCTTAATCCAACTTCTAATTGTGCATATGCCATGGACTGTGGCCCCGGAAAATTGGATGTGTATTCATTTCACTTGGGGCAAAAACTGCACCTATATTTTTCTGAAGACTAACCTCAATAAGGAGAAAAGAAATAGAACTGTTACAACTTATCTAAAGATCAGCTGTCTGGGATGATGGTTTGAAAAGTGTTTTACAACTTCTTCATTTAAAAGTATTTTGTTATTTTTAAGGTTGATGGGGCAGTTTATAGCTACTGTGACTGTGGAGGAGTTGAGTGTTACAAAATATCTGTGTTTTTTCTTTGCATACACACAAAGCAGCAGTGTGCTTTATACACTACCTTTCTTGTGACATCGGAAATTAGACTCTGACCTTAAAACAGTGAAACATCATATCTACGAGTGCAAAGCAAAAATGCAGGATTACACCAAAGCAAATAAAGATATGCATCAGTTAGTTGTCACCTGACTGTTTTTTAACAAACATAAATCAGGTTTAATAAGTTGGATTAGTAGTTTTCTTTTAAAGGAACTCTAATTTTTCTACATACTGTTGACCCTGAAATGACTGTCTCATACAAACACACCAATTTGTCTGACTTCTGCATATACATATATCTCCTGCCTCCTGGCTGGAATTTATTTTACATGGAGATTCTCAGGGGATGTAAATCAGTAAAGCCCCATTGATTTCAACAGATCCTGGTTCCTGGGGCTGTGCCGATGTATCTGCAGAGGTTCTGCCCTGTGGTGTTTATACTGCCTCTAAATAAATAAATAAGCATTAAGAGGTGATTATGTTTAGAGAGCAGATCTACTCTCAAGCAGGTTACCGAGTGACAGTTAAATAGAAATCAGGGCTTGTTAACTACTCTTTTAACAGACTTTATAATAAATAGTCTTGTCCATTAGTTGTAATGATCATTGCAGAAGGGCATGGCCACACTGTCAGGGCTTTCTGAAACTAAGAAAAGAATAAAAAAGGTAGGAGGGCAAAACCTCAAACCACTCAGGGTGTGAAATAGTCCTGACCTGACTGGCAGGGACAAAATAATCCCTCAAAAGAGGGAAGCAGTTGTGCACTCATTACAGTATTTTGTCCCGATTAGACAAGCATGTCGATATCTTATCCTTCTCCAGGAGGGAGAATTCTGCCTTGGAGATCTGCTGGAAGACATGAGCTAGAGAAGACATTGACTGTCCTTCTGCTAGTGATCATTTGCTGACCTCACACATTGAATTGCACCGGGAAGAAATTACCTTTCTTAAGTCTAGAGAAGGTAACTAGTAAATGCTCTTCTTATTCATGTGTGTAATCCCTAAATCCTACTAAACTATTTGCCTCAGTAATATCCTGCTGCAGTAAATTCCACAGGTTAATCATACATGAAACACAAGATTATTTTCTTTTATCCATTTTGCTGACAAATAAAAGGACATTTTAAATTTGACTGCCATTTAACTTTAATCATCAGATGGGTAAATAAGTTAATTAACCACCAACACTTAATTGCCTGACATGCACAAAAGTGTGTCTGGTACTCATGGGGAATGATAGCAAGATGGACAGAGGCCCCAATGTACTGTCTACACCTCAGTCACCATACCACTAGGCACAGCTGTAGTACTGGATGAGATAATCATCAGGACAAGTGCAATATCTGGCTATGGCAAGGCAGATGTGCTGCAGTTCATCCTGAGAAGGAAAGTTGGTTTCTATCACTGGAATTCCTTAGAGATCCATTCAGATAATGTGGGACATCAGTTGCCCTTTGATGACAGAGTCCAAAGAGCCTATATGTGCCAGCAGCTGCTCTTTAATTATAACATTACCCCAGGACCTATAGGGACAAGCAGTTGCAGTTTGGCTGCAGAGCATATGTGGGTCAGTAGCTGATGAAGCTGAAATTTATCATTGAAATGATCCCCAAGTGCTTTGCAAAGCAGGAGAATGATTAAGTATGAAGGTAAAACTAAGCAAGGTTTAAAGATTAAAGACGAACAAGCTCTGATGAGAGGTATTTAAACTCGGATAATGATGTGAAACTGATGGACAGTACTCTTGGTAAGATGTTAAAGGTTAGAAATACAAGGTTTTACAATACAGAAGCATCTCTTGGATCAGAAAAGCCTTCATGCAGTCAGTAGTAGACAAATCAACTCTCAATCACACTAGGTTAAATCACAAAGTTACTCTCGGTCATTTCTGTGTAAAGGAAGCTACATTTCACTCATTCTCATCTTCAGTTTACTTTGTTTTATTAGCATATGCAGATCTTACTATCTTGTAACACTGAAACAGAAACAAAACAATCAGTGTCTAGATGGATATATATTTTTTGCATCTGTAGCCAGAAAATTCAAATTGTTCTTCAGCAGGAGTGGGGGAAGACCTGTTCACAGCACATATCATGACATTACGTTTTACATTACTAATTCATGGGCCTAAAGTTACACTGAATGAGAGCGCTCATAGACTTCCTCACTTTGGAGACTCAGAAGTGCTGGTTGACAATCACTTTTCAAATGAGCCAAGATATCTGTTTAAACTTATATACACATCTACAATGCTTTTCCTAGTCAAAACCCAGTCCTGAGAACACATTGAAACATAAAAGAAGTGACTAAGGTTTGAGTCATCTACTTGAGCTGTACCTTTTCATGAACAGTTTGATACAGATGATATTTCTGAATATCTTCATTGCAGAATAGATGTTTTTAGGCAACTGTTTGACACCACCAGTGCCATGATCAATGTTTTTTGCTTGTTTGTTTTAAAAGAAACAAACTACAACTCATGTGTTGCTCAGTTATCAAGTGTCTTTATACTTAACGTGGTGGTTAATGTTGGACACCTGCTTAAGAACACTTCATATTTGTAATATTGCGCAAATTCTAACATGACAAAGATTGTTTAGCTGGTATTATCACCCAGTTTACACATCTTATTTTGTTCTGTTGCCTTTTTAAACAAGATTTTAGATTATCACCTTTCCAGCACAACAAACAAAACATGGATGTTGCGATGAACTTATCAATCTCCATTAATTATAACAGCAATGTAGTGAAATCATCTGTTCTGTCATCTCTGGAATATGGCTTGGCTTCAGGTTTGCCTCTCTCAATCCGATTTGTAGATACTTATTCTTGCACTCATGACCTCCTGATTGGATTATTGGAATTCTTTGCTGACAGCTCTTCCTGATAAGGCCTCACACAGGATTCAATTAATCCAAATGCAGTAGTGAAGAAATTCTGCTAAACAACTGTTCTCTTCTTGTGATGTATACAGCCCTTTACTAGCCTGAGCAGACTGTATTTTAAGCAGCAGAGGCAGTCCATACTGTATCAGAAGCCAGCAAATATCTCTCTTCAGCATGTCTACCTCTTTCATCTAGCTTCTTCCTGGCTCCAAAGTAAGATGTGCTGACCTTTTGAGTGCTCTTAATCTCTTTATCTACTGACCTCCCACTTACTATTTGTCCTAAGTATTGAAATAATTTAATCCTCAATATCATTCTGATGAAGATGTAAAATTTCCTCCTTCATATTTTGCAGTATAGTACCCAACTCTGCAGTCTATGAAAGTTAAATTTCCACAGCAGGAGACCATAAGCAGCATTGCATAATTTACCACCTCTCTCTGTGGCCTACTGGGATAACTGTGGTCTTCCTACTGGTAGTGTCCTTGGCTGAGGCACACAAAAAAAAAACCCAACCCAGCAAAAGGTCTGTAGGCTCTTGTGGCAGATCTGTATTGACATTTCAATGTTAGCCTCAGTTCCTGAGAAGTTTCCTTAAATGTTGTATTTATTACAGCAGAAATGGAGTCTTAAAGTGATTCTGAATCTTTGAAGATACTTGGCAACACTTTAGAAGGTAAACGTATACATAATTTAAAGTCAGATGTTAGTCTCCAGTCAATACATTTTGTTATTGAAGTGGCAGGCCGTGTGCATGCACAGCTGACTGACAACTTGTTGAGGTACTGCTGTGACCCATAAGAGCCCTACTAAGAAACTGAAGGTCAGAAGTAGGAGCTTCCTGTTTTCGAGAGCAAAAGGTGGATATACTCAGAATGCAATAATTTAAAGAAATTTGGAAAAAGTACAAAAGTTTAAAAAATATATTTAAAAAGTAACACTCCCTTGAACATTTTTGAGATTTACTGAGCAATACAGTAAAAACTCTTGTCAATATCTCTAGATAGTCAGAACCTGGTACTAATCTAAAAAAGCAGCCTGGAGTACAATGACACGGCAGTCAGAAATGCTGGACAGACTTCTGCAAGATCAAAACTTAAAGCATAAAGTTTGCTACTAACTGCCAAGGAAAAAAAAAAAAAACAAACCCTGCCAGGTTTTAGGGCAGTACAGCATTTATTTGGGCCTTAAACTTTAAATGAAATAAAAAAGCCTGGGTGACACCTGCCTTTGCACAGAATTTGACTGATTTCTCTTGGACGGCAACTGAAGCTTAATGCTTGCATGGATCTCTCCCAAACCAAGATCAAAAGTCTCTTCTGTTTTCCTCATAATTCTGAAAATTTCTTCTATCATTGTTTTTAAAACAGCCTGTTAGAACAACAATGGTTATAATATTTTTATGTCACAATTCCAACCTATAAAAGTACCTGACTTCATTGACATGCACAAGAAAGCTAGAAGTAGTATTTCTGTTCTTTTGCACAGAATATTGACAATATTTATTAGGCAAAATCTTAAATGGGGTAAAGAGTCATGGTTCTTAACTGATACAAATCAGATTTACAGCTCCTTGGTCACATTTTCACTACCTAGTGGATCAGAGAACCTGGCAAGCCAAACTATTGCATCCATTTAAGATGAAGAGGAAAAGCTGGAGGTTATTCATGCTACAGATAGCCACGTGTCCACACATGCTGCTCACACACAACCTGTGCAAATATTTTGAAAATTCCAGAGCCCATAGTGTGTGTGGGAGGGATAAGGGGACCCTCATGAATCTTCCTAGTAAATCCTGAGGCTTATTGAATATTTATCAAAACTTAGCAGTTGTTTTACCAAGGGTTTATGATAGATAGAATTTAGATAACTTCTGAAAATTAGGAGTGGATAATGAAGTTCACATGAAGAATTTGTTGTTGCTGTTCAAGAGTGTCATCTGGCACAAAGTTCAAGGGTCTTGGCCTACTGATATTTAAAGAAACTAACATTTCACTCCAGATTTCATCTGAGTGTATTTTACACCACAGAAAAGCAAGCTTGTGTCAACCAAGTGTAAAGTAACCCAGAGCACGCTACTGTTCAGTGTGAGGAAGCTTGGGAACTTGTGAAACATCCGTGCTGGAGGACTCAAAAACAAAGCATATGGCCCACTGCATTCACAATCTGCAAAGCTGAACCAGCTACTTCTCCAATAGGTAGTACATTCTCTTATTGTACTTTTTAAAGCTCCTCACATCAGTCCGTCTTCTGCAGCTCTCTGGGGCTTTGCAAATTCCCTAACCTTGGAAGAGCTGTGGCACCAGTGTTGCACACCAGATTTGCCTCTCAAGGGTAACCAGATGCTTTAACTAAAATGTGTGCCTCCATGGCCAGTTTCTAGGGAGCAAAGATGGATGTACTGACATCCATAAAAGCAGTGTATATTGTGGCTTTTTTTTTTTTCTTCACAACTAGGATGTTCCCAGCCAGTGGATTATAAATGCCATGCTTCATTACATTTTAAACAATAAAAATGAATGACCCATCTCAGCAAGTGTCATATTTCTGGAAGGGAGGATAACCTGTGTGGTTAGGAACATGTCCTAAATCTATCTGCTCCATTAACCTTTGGAAGTTGGAGTAGTTCTAAGGTTTGAGAAGCAATTAATATCTTGCAGGCAACAACATTCTTGAATGGATGACCCAGGATTTCAGTTACACCTGAGCAGAAAGTAATACCTCACCAAGCTCTCACAAAGAAAAAAAAACTCATTTGAAAGTGCAGTGAGAGGTCATAAAAATTGAGGATTACTTTAGTTAGTCATTTGTAACAGGTAAATGCATGAGTATAACTTCCTGGAGTGGGGGGAAAGGTCTTTATGATTTTTTCCAGGGTTATGAATACACAAATAACAATGGTCACTTAAGAAAGACAGAAGCTTTGGGATTAACCTTTCCACACATTTCTAAGTAACCTGTTGACACAGTAAAGGATTTTTTCTTGTTTGCTCTCCACATCAATCATATCTATAGGAGATGTAAACATTTCACCATCTAGTTCAAAATGAAAACTAGAAAATAATCACTCGACCTTTACAATTAGTTGTTTACACTCAAGCTGCCTTTTGGTAAATGCATTACTAGAAGAATTCTTGTGTAAGACATGAATAGTTTTAGCTACGTCATTTATTTCTCCCATTTCAGACATGAGTCTGTTCTCCCCAGTAGGTTTACAATGACCTTTCCCACTGTTTAAGGTACAAGAAATTCCTTCACCACCTTGGCATCTGTATAAGGATGGGTTTAAACTGTTGGTATCTCCCAGATGACTTGTTTTCCAGGAAATGTACATCTCTCCATGCCTACAGAGAGTATATCAATATCTTAACTTGTCAAACTTTCTTTAAACTGGAAGAATTCTGCTCTTTCCACAAGTTTTTTGAATGCAAAGGATTCTTTCTGGATGTAGTTTGTAGTGATTTTGCTTATGCCTTTACAAGGTAGGCATCTAATTCAGGTACCTAACCGCTTTCCCTGAGGGCGCTCACCCTCTTCCCATTGGCTTTGTTGGGTTCCAGCTCTGACCCTGCAAAGGATGCTCACCTTAAACTGTGATGCAATACAACAAAGCATTCAGCGAAGAAAAAGAGCTCGTGGTATTGCTACCCCAGCTATCCCTCACATTGGACCCAGCTGTGAAGCTTTCCATCCTTCCCATTCAGCTGGTCTGAGTAAAATGCAGCCCAACAACTGAATTGGTCTACCAGAAAGGACAGCACACAAATAGGTAGAAAAGGATGGTAGAGGAAAGGGAGGCAGGAGCTGATGAAGCTGTCATTGCCCTTACAGTGTCCATGCATGGGGATGAGGTGTCCTGAGCAGTCAAAGCACTCATCAAATACAAGAAGAAAACCAGTGCAATCAGTGAAAGAGGCACCACCAACTTCAGTGGGTTTTGGATAAATAATTTGGAGTGCAAGGTAATTAAAGCAGTGATCTATCTCTTAAATTGTCATGCCACTGAACTCATGCTATCCACAGCCAGTTGCGTTTATGGTATCACATAAATTACAGTATCTACTTTACAATCAGTCAGGTTTATGAAACAAAGCAGGCACAGTGTTTGGGATAAGCACCAAGCTGTACCTTAAAAATCATACATGCATTTTTCATAAATACATAATAAATAAATCAAAACCTAATTACCTAATCAGCAGTGCCAACGCTGCTGCTTGCAAGTAAATGCACATCCAAATTCAAAGTAATCAGAACGGAGATTTCAGAAATCTAAAAATCAAAGATTGCAAGTACACAACTTCATGGTGCAAAGACACTTGCAGTGTTTCATTGTTTTTCATTAAAATTAAAGAAAAAAAATTGCACTTAAGTATCTGTTTGGCAAACATGGCATGCCACAGCTGTTCAATCTGAGTGCTACTAGGCTTATGTTTCTGCTTGGAGAAGAGAAACAGAAATAAGCAGACAGAAATAAGATTATTTTTTCTGTAAAGGATGGCTAAGCAGTGGCATCAGAGATACTATCAGATCTCTTCCATTCACACCCAACAGCTTTCTTTAAAGCAGTCTCTGAGCTCTTTGCAACTATTAGTGGCTTTTTAGCCCTATGACATTCTAGTAAAGAAAAAATAGGCACCTGCTTCGTGGGGGAAGGAAGCTGAAGCACATCATGGGCTGTGCAAGTTGCCCAAGGTCAAGCAAGAAGGCTGTGGCCGAGATAACATGCTTCAAGACCTGAACCTTTTAAACAAAAATTAGTAAATCTTGAGACAACTTAATTTCTGCCGTACTCCAACCCCACTAATACAGGTGAACTGGGCTAAGAAAAACTGAAGTGTGTCTTTCTCCTCATATCTGCCAGCAAAGGAAATGGGTCTGTGATGCACAGAAACTTAAAGTTACTGCATTTTAGACTATGCTGAAGATGGGCAAAACGTGGCCAATGGATATCTTACTGCTTCCTTCCCTGAAGGAGCCCACATTCCTCACACTCTACATAAGGCAACATTATTGGTCTATTTCTAATAAAGAGTCTTCTTTCACTATTTTAATGGCAATATGGACTTCTCATCCACCCAGCTTAAGTAATTTTTCTAATGTTTTGAGTTATGGAGTTACAGCTAATATGTCTTTGATTTACTGTTCCCACAGAAGCCAATCAGGCTCCTACTGCCACCCCAGCCAGTCAGGACTTGGAGCCCTTCAACCCTCAGAAACTTTGCTGTGACATTAACATAAATAGAAAAGGATGAGATTTTACCTTCAACTGCTGAGCAGCATATCATAGAAGGAGCAGATATGCTTCCTGTGCAGCCACCCCCAGGTGCTGAGGGCAACACTCTTTGAGTTTAAGAATTCAGTTCACCTTTCATGGTGTCTGAGCATACCACCAGAACCCAGCACAGCCCCCAGCCCTCTCTCTCTCTCTCTTCCTTCACCCCAGGTTTCCTTTTGGCTTGAAGCGAACACCACAGGTTGCGTTTCAGCTTCCCTTCGAAACAGTCAAGATAAAAATCTTCCTTAAGAAACACCATGTATCCCCCCCCACCCCATACACCTTTTCCCTCTTGATTGAGGGATGTGAAAAAGTGCAAGAGTTGGCAACATTGAAAATAAGCAGTGCCTCTAGGTTAACACAACATAGGAATTCCCAGGCGTTTAGGATTTACATTCGACTCTGTCAAAGTGGAGAATTATTTCAAACTGGTCGGTTGAGTCATAAACTAATACTTTATCATAGACATATTTCAAGGACACCAAAGAAATGAAACAAATAGGCTAACAAACTAAAAATTCAACAGAGTGACAGGAAAAAAAAAAACAAACCAAACAAAATCCTTGCTTCGAGAGTGCAAAACTGGATTCCTGGTTAATAAAGCAGATGCTTTTATTAATGTCCAGAGAGCAGCTGAAGTGGGGCAATAATTGGCAGGGACTGACCTTGGGCTAATTTGAACAAACTAAATTCAAAGGAAACTTGTGCTTTCATGAAGCACCTCTCTCTCTATTCACATTCCTCTATCCCAAGCATTTTTTTCCTCAAAAAATCCCTTTCCTAAGAAAAGATTTGCAATTTTGACATTGTGGAATTGTTCATCTCTGAAAACAAACCTTTTTTTCTGCTTTCCACTCCCCCCCCGCCCCCCCGCCAATATACACATTGCAAAAAGTTCCCACCAGTTAAATGACAGATTTGTCTTCAAATGGCAGCAGTATCAAAGCTTACTGCTAATGAGTTGCAGATCTGCATCATAATTGAACATCCAGATTTCCATTTACAAAAGAAGGATGTGGTCAACAAGAATAACAGTACAGAGCCAAAAAAATAATAATTATAAAGAAATTTGCTGAATTGAGAGTACAGTAACTGACATAAATATCAGCCTAATTGCTGAAGACATGATGCATGAAAAGACTAATCAATACGGCCAATGTTTCATTCTTTGTCTGACTTCAAAAATGATATGTGTTAATATCAGCTTTAATTGTGCAATCCCCGAGAAATGTTTCTGATGGTGTTTTTATGCTTCTTTCCCTCTTTAAAAGGCAAAGTGCTTGGGAAGTTATTTTCATTCTCCCAAGTAATAATACACACGCACACACAAAGAAGATAGAAAAAAAAATGACACAAATAAAAGAAATTAAGCTTGCCATAATGTCTGTGTTTCATGTTAACAGGCTCACTGTCCTGCTGGGTTGTCTATAATACTCTATCACAAGCACTGTCAGGGGCCCATGCTGGGTGGCTAATTAAAACAATTACAAAGACAAAGAAGGTATCAATAGCATTCCAAGCAGCAAACAAAGAGATAAAGTAGTGAAGATTTAAATCATCAATGGTTGAACTCTACAGGATAGTTTTGATGTGGGGACCACGTCCCCAACACCCTCTCTCCCCTCTCAAAACCAGGGAGCTGGCTGGATCACTTTGTATTATTTCATTACAAAAAGTGTGAGAATGGTCAGTTCTTTAAAAGCAGTTTCTTAAAGTTACAGGAAAGTACGGATTTATTGTTTGGAAGTTTCTGTCTTGTAAACTTGGGATAGTATTGTGTTTGGTTTTACAAGATTATTTGCTCAAAGTCCACTAAACAGATTACAGCTTTTTGCCATAAAACCTGTTTCTTTTCTACCAGCAGTTACAGGAATGAAACAGAAATGCTGCAGTTTTAATTCTAAGTTTTCACAGGCAGATAAAAGAAACATATATAATGGAGGAAGTCAATAAAAGGATGCTACGTGGCTGCATAAATTAGGTAAGTTTCTCAGATCCTGTTAAAGATTTTCCCAAAAGTTTTGATAAAGACAATTCCACAGAGCAGTCTATATATAGAAAAATGGTAAGCAATCTTCCAAGTGTTTGCAAGCCAAGCTGTAGTAATACTTTAGACAAACATGCTTACCTTGATTGAAGAGTGTAAACAGTAACAGTTGTTTCTCTCATACACTAAAATAAAGGCAGCTTCTTGAAAAGGGCTGCTTCATTTCGTACAATCTATATACCCCAGCACAAAATGTTACTTTACAGAAAAACACTTTCTGACTAAAAGCTTTTGTTATACCAATTTAGTTATCTAGAACATAGTTTACCCAAGGCTTACTTAAAAGTATATAACAACAAAAAACTAAATAGCAACAGTAGTTTACTATGGGCAAAAAGTTATGTGAGTTTACAAGAGTTTCATTTGCTAAATTAATCAGAGCAAACCAAAGAGGAGAGCTGGGTGTGTCACCTCTGTAAATGCATTCTGACTTTCACTCAGCTGTTCTTTTAATCATCAGGATAAAGAGCCAAAAACTCCAATTAGCCAACAAGAAACCTTGAGAGGCAATGACAGCTTTTTCTCATTGCTTCCTCTGATGGAAGAAAAGTGATTGAGAAGGTGATAGTTAGACATTAGCAGCTGAAATAAATAAGCAAATAAGTAAATAAACTGTTAATGTGGAAAACTACCAAACTGAACTATTTTTCTTCAGAATTGTGCCTTCAGAAATGTCTTTAAAAATTTGGAATAAACTCTTGCATTAAAGTGCCTACATAAATTTGCCATTTCCCTCCAAACTGCCACTCAAACTGTTATTATGAAGGCACTACTACTCTACCCAACTTTAAAAAAATAAAGCCTAAGGATAGTAAAAGGGGATCTCTCTGTTTTTAATGGATTCTGACAACTCTGCAGACAGCCTGAAAAAACATGATTCTTTGTGAAACAAGACCGTAAATCAGATTTTCACTGCAGCCTCTGTGTACATTTCTGTATGTGCAATACACTAATACTAAAAGGTCCTCATAATAGGGAAGAAGGAACAGAATGTAGTTTTGTTGATTGTTAAACACATTTTTAAATGGGGAAGATGAATTGTTTTATTGCCTGAGCATGGCAAAATGTAAGAGAGGCAGAAAAGACACAAGCTTTGACTTAGGTTACCAAAGTAGCGCTCAGAATTTATTTTGAGATGACTGAATGACAAGTAAAGGTCTATTTGGTTTTTTACCACAACCAGAACAGTATGACATTCTGAACAGGTTTCAAGAAATGATCATTACTGTTATTCTTTAATAGTAAAAGCTCCATGAAACCTTTGATTTCTGTTGGGAGATTTCATGCTCTTGTTGTAGTAACTTCTAAATGAATAGGATATGAATAACCTGAGGATTTAATAAATGAGTGACTCTCAAACACCAGAACGATTAAGCTGACACTAAACAGTGTGACTACAAGTTTCTTTGCCAAACAGGAAAAAACATATTACTCTTAACACAGAAAGATAAGCAAACGATGAATGCATTTAAAACCTCAGAAGTCTTCTCACTGAACTGAGACTCATTTGTTATCTGGAATCCAAACCCTGACAAACCTGGCACTAGTTAGATTTTATGGCAATCATTTTGGACAGTGTCAAACCAACCTCTTTCTGGGTGCGTACAAGGACGATTACACGAGACCATTTGCTTAGAAGTTTGAGAAACGGGGATGAGTCCAGTAAATTCTGCCATTTTTGTGTCTCAGGGTGTCGGAGGAGAGAACAGAAAATGCTCTTTCTTACATTATTCATAGATGCCTTGTACTCAGTGTTTCCAGCCCATTAGTATAAAAGCTGCCAATGTCCACACTTGTATGTTGTGTGTCTGCCTCCCTTGACCACCTATAAATCCCACCACTTTAAGCACTGCTCCCATGTCATCACATTGACTCCTGACACTCATCTCCTGTAGTTGATATCATGAACAAGAGAAGCAGATTAGGTTTAGGAGTAAAAGCCTGGTCACTGAATCAAAGTAGAGTGGGAAAATAGGAAGATTTGCAGATGAGAGTTGATGCTGCTACAGCAAAATCTTCCTTCATACATTCTCCAGTGTTTTCCTCCCTTTACCACTTTTATAAAGTCTCTGTTGTCCACTGTGGCTGTAACATGGGAATTATGAACTAATTTTCTTAGCTACAATTTGCAGATATTAGCAGAAGTACATCATACAGCTTTCTGGAGTGGCTTCATCCACTTCATTTTCTGAGAAAAATAAAAATTATCCCCCAGTTTTATTAACCAGTGCAATTGCTTTTAACACATCAGGAAGAAAGACCCAGACTTTAAGCCTTGTTTGTGTAATAATGGAAAAACTGTGGTTTCTGTTTGGGGCCAACTCTTAAAGCATCACATCTTTTGTCTCTGGCTGCCAGCAGTAGCTATATAATCCCTGACCCACAATAGTGTTGTGTAACATTTGCCTTGGCTACTGTCTAAATTCTTGACAAATTTTTCATCATATCCACAGAAGAGAGATTAAATTCATATAACTGCTAATGTCAGTTCACACAACTGCTTCTAAAACTTCCTCAGTGAAGCATATAGGTCCATTTTGTAATAAATATCTCAATCCAGAGAAGATCATTAAATCTACCTTCTGGCACTATAGTCAGAGGTGCAGTCACCTATTGCTCAGTACAAACTCTAGTGAAGGATATCTGGCTGTAAGGCTGCCCTACAAAAACCTCTGCTTTGCTGCCACTCATTCACTAGGAAAGGCACTACATACAACTTTGAAAAGAGCCGATATAGGTATATATTTGATAACTCAGATTGTTTAATTTCTTAGTCAGAAGGGATGGATTCCAGAAAGGAATGAAAACATTTCAAATGCTTAGCTTTTAGGGAACTTCTTGAAGCTTTTCTGAAAGTTCCAAGAATGTTTACAAATTCCTTTCTTCATGACAGAAGACCAGCATTTGGTAGTGATGCTTTTATTACCATGATAAAGATTAGTTTGCCTTTATGGAGGCATACTTAAGAAATATGCAATACCTATAAAGTGTGATTCTGTGCCAGTTTTCAGAAGTGTTAGAGGTGTGTGTTCAGGTCCTGTAGCAAATGCCTTGGGCATACATGTAACTATGTTATCACAACTGATTTTTGAGCATGTTGCTGGGTAGAGCAGAGGGTGCATGAAATGATCATACACCATTGCCATGGTGTGACACTCTATTCATCTAGAATTGCAAACCACACACAAGACTAGTCTACATCAAATTAAGTTCATGCTATGCCTATTTAATATTTTCTTTTGGTGAGCCACATGCTATTATCTTGTGAGGATTAAAATATTGTCACTTGCTGCATGACAATTGTCATTCAGAATAGCCAGTCACTTACCAAGTGTTCTTGGTGGCAGAAGCTATGTGAACAATATGACAGCAAGAGGTGGGGAAAGAAAATGGAGAAATTCCATATAAAAACCTGACACAACTAATACTCCTGATGTTTGGGAACTCACCAGTCAGCTTTAGAAATAATCTGTAGATGGGAATTAGGGCTGGGAAACCAAGCTTCTCTTTCAGGAGAGAAGTTCCAAACCTGATAAAGAAATCAGGTGTTGAGCTACACCACTGACTGTGCCAAATACTCTGAGCAGTAACCCAAAACACAAGAACCATACTTTGCTGAAGCTTCAGCTTTAGTGAACTGGAACAAAAAAGAGTGGCTGGAGTCAGGGATGAAGTTTGGGGCTGCATGTTGGGATGCAGGCAACCATCTGATGGACGAGTTCCTGTGCGACCTACTCTAGGTGGTCCTGCTCTGGCAAGGGTGTTGGACTAGATGATCTTTCGAGGTCCTTACCAGTCCTTGAGATTCTGTGGTTCCGTGACTTGAACCCTGCTTCTAGTATTGTTTCTCTGTCTATCCAAATATGGTTTTACATAAATCACAGAAATAGAACAGGGGCCATAGACCAGTAACTGTATTTTTTCCCTCACAAGAGGTTCTTGGGCACATACAGTACACTGGTTACCACTCATGACAGATGAAACTGAATCTGTACCCCTCAGGACAGATGAAGTTAGAGAGCATGAACTATTTTCTCAGTAATGGCTCGTAGCAATAAAGAGTAGCAGATGAGAGCAAAACACATCTTCTGGCAGCAATCTTTTAAAAGAAGAGTGAAAACTCTCAAAGAGCAGGATATTTGTGATGTTTTTGGGCTTTCAGTTACAGATGAACACAGATAAAACACTGCTTGCCTAAGCAAGGCATTCCAGGTGTCCTAGAGTGGTCTTAACATTTCCTACTGAGTTGAGTTAGTGCTCAGCACAGTCTTTTTCATCCATCCAGTTGTCGACTGCTGAATTTTGTCTTTCCAAACAGCAAGAGGTCTTGTACCTCAGCACTTGAAATTTCATGCCAAAGCATATTTTAACACCCGAACCATAGGGAAAAAGATCAGATCTGGCCACACATTAAAAATTCTTTTTTTTTCCTGCAACTCCAGAACTCCAGGTACATTTATCACACAGTGACAAGTTTTCTGACCCTGTAACTGCTGTGATTTGTTGTTCCTCAGGGTAAGAAGAGTTTGGCATTGGGTGTATAGGCATAAACTGCCTTGTATCATGTCAAAAGTCAGAGCATCCTCTAACAATTTCTAGGAGAAACAAAACTAAAATTACTAAATAACAGAAGAACTAAAGCTGCTATGTTTGAAACAATTTGAATGGTCATCAAATTAAAAACTCCCAATGAAATAATTCCTTCTGCTTTTAATAGCAGCTTTCGAGTTAGAGACCTTTTCTATTTAATCAACCTGCTTAAAATTCTTGCCTCCAGCAGGAAAGAATCTCAATCAGAGGGAGACAAACATTCATTAAGCCTTGTACAATAAACCTGCTTTGCAGCTGAAGTGCTATTAATATCATTTTACAGAAAGAGGAAATGGAAGAATAGTGAGATGGGAGTAACTTGTTTGGGGTCACAAAAAGGTTCATGAAACCATGGTAGAGTAGTAAACCTTGAATCAAAGATCTCCACTATAATCCAAAGCCAGCATGTCCTCTCTGTATGCTTTTCTACATTGTCTGGCACTTACTACTTATTACTAAGTTGGGTTTTTTAAAAAGCAGTAAAGCTTATAAGGTGAGAATACATTGTTTCCTTGAAGACGTAAACATTTAACACTAGCTCTATAAAGTTTCGCTCCGCAGCATAAAAACAATTCTTTTTATGCTCCCTTATTTTCCTAATTAATGAGCACTATTAAAGAAGTCTCCAGTCCCCGTCCCCCTGTCCCTCCCTCACAAAAGCCACAGTCTTTTTCTTCCTCAGTGAAGATAGCCCTGAGGAAATGGACAAAAAGCAGCTTTTCCTGTCCTGGCAAATCTATGCCAAGATACACGTGCTATGAACACTCGTAAGGTGAAAAAGAGACAAAATTTGATCTGTAGGATGATGGCTTTGTTGGTATATGATTTATGTCACCTTAACTGCTGGTATATGACTTGCGGCTGTCCTTTTTGCTGCTGGAAATATAGAAACAACAGATATATCTTGCAAAAGCCACTATTTAACTCTTATAAACATTTACAATTGTTCTACTGCTAAGGAATTAACATGCAGACTTGATTTCAGTAATTAATCCTCTGTAGAATTCTAAGAAAAAAAAAAGTTTCTGTGAGAGATGATGGAACAGCTGGTGGAATAGAAAAACCCAAACCAACAGATTAATAGATTTGATAGATTTTGTCACAGACACATACTTCAGTAAAGTGTGCTTAAATCTTGGGAAGTTATATATATTTCACTTATATGAGTAAGATATAGACATGAATAGTAAGATATAGATATGGATTCACATTGTACTGTATTGGCTGGACAGGAAACAGTAGGTTTGTGTAAAGACAGCTTAAAATGCACCGTCTGACAAAATACTAAGAAAATAACAAGGACTGGTTTTTTGGAAATGCAGCATCTATTTAGCAACTGTAAATACGAACAAAGGGACTGAAAGAATATGTTTCCCAGTTTAATCTTTATTTATTGCCACATGCACAGGGGACAAGAAACATTTCTTAACTCACTAGAGTAGAAATTCTGTGTTAAATTTCAGCCTTTGTGCCCCAACGCTTGACAGACGACAATTCTGGAACCAATTTCAGATATATGGATGTCAGTATGGTGAGTGCTACAGATCTAATTTAAAGATCACTGTAAGCTATCAGTAGTCTCTCTTACTTTGTCAAAGTTCAGGGTGGCACCAACAAGAAACAGCAGAGCTAAAGAATGAGCTGCCCAAGGCCTAGTATTGGTTATCATACAGCAGCTGGCTTAGTACAGTCTTATCCCACTGTAAATGTAAAGTGAAACATTAATTTAACACTGTTTACAGTGGTTTACACTTGTGGATTTTACTGCAGATATGCTACTGCCCAGCCTTGCAGTCAGTTACAACTGTTTGGTACATAAGGAATAAGGTTGTTCTAGTCTTTGGCTTATCCAGGCAGCCAGAAACCTTCCCACAGCAGCCTGCAGCACCAGCAGCTGCAAGGACCCATTCTGGAGCAGGTATAAACTTGCTCTTCTACAAGTTTTCTACCAGACTTCAATTGCAGACATCCATGCACTATGCACATTCAATGCAAATATCTCAGTAAACATTAAAAACTATCATAACTCTTTTGTTGCCAAAAGAAATGTATTACAACCAGGATTCAGCTCAGGCAAAGAGGGGGAAAATAAGCAAAAACAAGCAGAGAGGAAGCAAACACTACAGAGGGGCTTTAGCACCTCAGGGCAAGCCACAGGGAGATCATGGAGAGGTGAAACATAAAATAATCAATGGGGAGTTGAAAAAAGAGGAGTGAAAAATGCTGAGATGCTTAACATAACCTTATAATAAAGTAAGCATTCAGCTGAGGCCCTCACACAAATACTACTCGATGCAGCTTGTGCAGTGCAAACAAGATACAAGGCTGCTGGAGTGGGAAGCCCGGTTTAATTCCCCAGCACAGAAAGCTGCAGGACACTTCAGCACTTGCCTTCTTGCACTTCCCATTTATGTAGGTTAGCTTTCCCTGAAGAAGGAAATGGAACCTAAAAGGACTTTTAGTTGACTTAATTAATGCCTGTAACGCTAGCCAATTGACATCAGCACCTTGTCTGTCACTCACTGTAGGAGCAGAGAGATGTGTTAAAAATAACAGCCTATTTCCGCTTCTCCAGCCCCAGCTCTGCTGCAAAACAGCAAAAATATCCAAGGCCAAGTCAGTTAGTGACATCTTAAGGCTACTAACAGAACTGGCTGAGTACCGTATTGGATGCATTTTGTATTATACAATGGAAGAACCAGTATATTTCTGTTCTTCAACAGAGTACTTAGAAACACCTGGGCATCCTTGGTTAACATGCTGGTTACTCAGAATCACAGAGACTGGTGTTGAAATATCTTTCTTGCAAAGGCAGTTTAACTTACTAAAATGTAAACAATAAAATAAAATAAATCCACATGTGATAGACTTTCTACTTTTAACACTAAAAACAAGTGCCTCTAAACTAAGCGGCATAGATGAAGGAAGACAGTCTTCAAGACATTTCTTGTCTTTACAGAGAGTATTTGCAAAGTCCAGCCTCAGCCTCATGCATTTAATTTCACTGCCTGTTAATGCTGAGAGAGAAGCTCTTCCAACGGGTGAGTCAAAGCTCATAGTGGCATGACTCAGATCTGGAGAAAACGGTTTCCTTCTACTGATACTGAGCAGGCAGGGTGCGATTAGCCTCATTACATCATGGCCAGCCTTTGTGACCATACCCATCAGTCTAGATTGCAAAGTTTTAAATGGGGATTTAAAACAAAAATGTTTTTAAATGATTATTTCTTTTGCCTTCTGTTTGTAAGCCACTAAAACTTAGTAGGTACTTTACAAATAGAACAAAGCCATTCCTGTCACCTAAAGCAATAAATTTGCAAACTTCTCATCCACATGAGGACTCAGTGATGTCACCCCAATTAATATTTGGCAGGACATTTCCTCCCAGAGCTACCCTGGTGCGAGGCTGGAGCAGTGAGAGGCTCACCCTGGTAATTCCAAACATTCCTACTTCCAACTGTCTCCTGCTCTCTCTTGGAGGCTACTGAAACCTTGCCCCAACCATTCTGGCTTGCAGCACATCACAATAGCTTTGACTACCAATAACAATGTTATTTTCTTTAAGATGATGACTCAGAGCAGTAGTAGGGCAGCCAAGTACTCCATAAACTCCAGCTACCCATGTGGTACCTCTGCCTCAGGAGATAACAAAAACCATACAACAGGGAACACCATCCTCTTATGTGGGCATTTGCTCAGTGAGTGCTGTGTGCAGCAAGGAGAAGCTGATACTACAGAATCCACCTACAGACATGATTTCAAGGGTGGTGGGAGTTGGTGTAAATAAATACAGAGAGAAGGAAGCTGCACCTTCTCCAGCTGTGGCCCATTGGTCAAAGCACACTTGCTAAGGGTGAGAAGCAGCTGGTTGCTCCTGCAGGCATTACTCAGCTTGGCCTCCAGCTGAGGGTGGTATGAAAAGAAAACAAAGTGCTGAGTACTGTGCAATTATCAATATAAAGTCACTGACCTAATTCCAATGGGAATAGTTATGATTGCAAAGAAGAGAGGGCTCTTCCAAAGTCACTGTTTATACGTAACAGCTATACCTCAACAAAACAAGCAGTCAAACCCTTTGGAGAATTCCAGCATTAAATTACTTCCTCCAGTCTCAGAGTACTATAATTTATGTGCGATACAGCCGAGAGAATTCAAAGAGTGAGCTGTCCTGGGGGATGTTTCATTTCACAGTCCGTGAATTCACACGCTGGCAGAACAAGCTGGTTAAAGAAAGAGGTTCCTCTCACTGAACAAAACAGGCTCAACACCTGCTGTCTGAGGGCAGCTTCACTTGTGTCAAGTGCAATGAAACTTTATTCACTGTTCTATATACAGTACTGCCTTAAAACCATCCTTTTAAAAGCTTGATTGATCATTGAAAGCAATAGTGTTATTGCTTGCTTTATATGCTGCTTATTTAAGAAGTTCAGGCAAGACAAGACATCTGAGTAGCGACATCCTGGCTACAGACTCACATTAAAAAAATGCATGCTACTTTTGAGTAGCTTATCCAAGGGAAATATAAGGTTTAATATCTCTCAGTGAGACATACTTTCACCTCCCATGGCAGAGATGTTGTTTTAGGACCAAGAGTTCATATCATCACTGACATCTAGCCACGCAAATATGAAGGCCTGTACTAAATAACTGAGTACAAGAGAATATCGTCCTTCCTATATAAATATGAGTAAACTTGTTTCTAAATCTTTACTAGAAGTTTTATTCATGATTTGATTTATAAACTCCTATGAAAACCTCCTGCTAGGCAGGCTGGTGGCTTGGTATAGCAGTTAGGCTTCCCCCCTGGCATCACAATTGGGCATCTGTAAGAGGTGTGCAGACTGTATCAGCATTTTTGTGATTGATATATGAAGTTTCTTATTTAAATAACTGAGATGGTTACTCCTGTCAATTTACCAAACAAACAACATACCCCAGTGTCTGGTTCCTTTAAGACGTGGCTAAATTTTGCTAATCAAACCTGTTGGGACCTTTGCCACACAAATGACAAATCATGTTACTAGAACTATTGACACACATTTTTTAATACATAACTACTGTTGTTATATATAATCAGAGCTGATAGAGTTCAGCATAAAAGGGTATTTAAAGTGCCAATAAAAGCACTTAGATTTTACAACACACTACGTTTACTCCACTCTCCCCCTTCCTCCAAAAAAGTTTTTCTTTTGAACTAAGCAATTTATATATTGGGTCAGTGTTATAAAGTAGGTATTTATAGCAGATATCAATGAAGCAGAAGCTAGAATAAAGGCATCTTGCTTTTAAATACAGCACAGATGCAACTTTGCATTGATAAGATTATCAGCTGTTTGTACATAGAACATGATGTGGTCACTGAAGGGCCTCACGTTCTTTTTCTGTAACTGTAAGGCAAATTATTTGCTTTTCTAACAAATCATTTATGTTCCAATTTTTCTTAGACTCACTCAATGTCAACTCAGAAACTTGTTCAATGATTAGGAACTGAAGTAAATAATTTAGCTGATAACACTGCACTGTCTTCTTAATTTAATCTTTTGCTTTCCAAAAAAACCACAATAAATGCATCACCAGGCCAGTGATAAAAGCAGCTCTAAGCTGTATTATCACTATAAGATGATCACATACACAGACAGTTGGCCATAACTTGTCCTTTGTAATGCCTCAGTGTCACATTTATCTTGAAAATCAGTTTGGTATTGATGACATTACTCATCAGCGATGCTAACTAGCCCCTCACTGCCAAGCTGCTCTCAATTACCATAGTGATACCTTCTTCCATCAGACAAGCTAGCTTAAAGAAGAACAGGGGTCATATTAAATTAGTGAATCCAGACTTTTACCAAATACAGAAAATTACATGCAATGTTTAAACAGAACATCGTTAAAATTAAGAGGAACAAGGGCTAAGTTTTTGGAAACTCCTCTCCAAAGAAATCGGGTTTTGCAATTATTATCTCCTGGTAACAGTGCAGAAAGAAAGACAGGAATATTCTTGGGCTTATAGCACAGTTTCTGTGTCTAAACAGAAGCAAAAATAATGCCAGTCTTTGTGATTTAAAGAAATGAACATCTTTGTAACATAGATAGATACAGAATGTAGAACTTTTGGAGGATCTTGATTTACTGTATGAATTAATAATGCTTTAATGGTGTGTTACTTTTTGTTTGGTTTTTAATACTTGCTGTTAGTTAACATAGTAAATGGAAGAATTAAGCATGGGGTCTAGTTTTCCTCCAAATGCAAAGTATTTCTATTTAAGAAATGCAAAAATTGAATGCATACAATGGAATGTGCAGATGTATGGCAAATAATAGAAATTTGCACATGCAAATAGACTGATTATGCATGCATGGCTTGTGAAACAAATACTTGAAAACCCAACCCAGAGCAAGGAACTGGCCTATCAAAAAGGTAAAAAAACCCCAAACCAACAAGTAAAGCAAACTTCTTTTTCTGTATTCTTTGGTATTACTGCTGGATTCTGTACCAGTCATATGATCAAGCAAACTTTAACTAGGGATCTAACACAAAGCCTGGTGAAGTCAATGGAAAGATTCCTACAAAGTTCAGTGGTCACATGAATAATATATTCAGAGCTTAATATAGACAGAACTCTGTATTTCTGCACATGGATTTTATAGATCATACTTTTTCATATAAACTGGATGGATAGTTGGATTTATTATTAAAGACTTGTCTACATGGGGAAGAAAAGAGGATTAATTCAAATTTAAACACTTTGCTGCAAGTGTTCTGTACTAGCTGCTGTTCAGTAACTCTGCAAAGAGCCAGCTGGAGTTTCAGGCCCAGAGGGGTTTCCCTCCGAAATATGCAGCCAGGCCCAGTGTCAGGCATCCTCCACCCTCACTGCAGCCACGTTCAGCCCATCTGCTGTCAGCTCTCCTGACATCAGAGACATTTACTACTATAGTGTCTGGAGAGGGCCAAAAACTCCTACAGCTCGAGATCTCCCATGGCATAAGCCTTTTCATTTTGGGCCTTTTCAATGCTATAGCTGATCTGGTGAGGTTTCTGGATCTGCTGGCTCTTTGGCTTTGTGCATCCTGAGCAAATAAAATGTAGAGAAGTGAGTTCAGCAGTGAGTGGAGGTGGACACCAGCTTTTCTTAAACATGCTTTATGCACTTCATTTCATACTGGAAGGAGGATACAACTTCCCTGTTGAGGAAATCATTGTTGAGGGGATCATTGTTATGGTTGTACCTTGTAATACTGAAGGACAAATAAAAGTCAGCTGGGCTTTTGCCTGGGTTTGATACCATTTTACTGTGGTCAATGCAGCAGTCATCACTCCTAAGGAAACTTGAGATTTATTGCAGAGGATATATAAAGCTGTAGAAATTTAAAAAAAAAGTATAAAAGAAAAAAAGAAGAAAAAGGGAGGCTCTGCTTACCTTTACAACACAGGAATATTGTACTATTGGAATGGAATTTAAAAGTAAATCGAACAAAAGCATTCTCCTGCAAAGGACCTGCTATTGAGAGAGAAGTACAAGGTCTTTCCCTCTCATATTCCAGATCTGCAACATTTTGGCTTTAGCTCAATTTCCAGAGGCTGACAGGTGCTGCTTATTCCTTCAACGCAGGCACTGCACATGGCTAACCAGCTCCAGGATCAGGCTGGAGACACCTGTGAGGTTCAGTTCTTACCAGGCTGCTGGTTTCAGTGCTAAGCTGTGCCAGGTATTATTTTTGCTGTAGTAGTATAAACCATCTCAAGTCCACAGACATTATGGAAGTGATTTCAGAAACTGATAAGAAAAGGCAAGCAGAGGACAAGGAGTCTATTTTGCAGAGTGTGCTAGTCCCTTGAGGTGGCCCTTGCTTGGAATAAAAACCTTTTCTACTATATTTTCGTTGCCAAGTATCCTTAATTCTTTACCTTCCTATGTTCTTTTGAGATAGACAGACTTTCCTTCCGTGATCTCCTATTTCTCAATGGCTTTCACACTGAGCATTTTCCCTTTTTGTCCCTTCTTTTTCCTTCCTTTGAAAGCGTGGAAGATGCTGGACAGTGGCAAACGTATTATTGAGTGTTTGGACAAGGACTATGCAGAAGAAAATGAGCAGTGGGTATCTGTGGCTCAGTTTCCATGGCAATAAATATTAAAGAAATGAGAAAAAGGCATCTACACCTAGTTGAGATTTTTTTGAAGGTGAGCAATTCCTTGTCCACCTTTTATCCCATGAGCTGTGGAAGCACAGCAGACAGACCAGCAGCACTTGCAGAGACGCTTCACATTAGTGAGTGGCTCAGTATGAGAATACAGCTCCTCTACAACATATTTTGGCATGAGAAACAGTGCTACTCACTGACCACAGTTTCAGAGTGTGAGAAGCAGATGGTGAGGTTGGCTAATGGGGCCAGAACAGAGATTGCATCTGTAACTGCAAGCAGTTCTGATGGTGTGTCAGCGATAGCCTTGACCCTCAAACACCTCAAACCCACATTTAACTACCACTATGTAAGGAGTCCTGGAACACACTGGAAATGAAAACAAGATGCAAATGAAGTAAGAAACTTGAGTTACTTTTGTTTCAGTAGTTTTCTGTCCTGAAGAGCCTTTACTCAGGGCTCCTGCCAATAGCATGGCATTAACTGCTTGCTCCATCCTCAGTGGCTGCTTTTTCTCTCTCTCTGTGGTATGGCTGATGTGAATGGATCATGGCCAGTGACTGGGAGAGTCCCCAGTAGTTCAGCCAATGAAGATGCTAACTGTGATCTGATGGAAACATGTGAGGAATGTATAAGGCTCAGGGAAAGGGTGAAAGAGGCAAAGTACATGGACTACTTGTGCTAGGTCCTCCAGGCTGCAGCATTCAGTCATTCTACGGCAAAGCTGACAAGAATATAATTGCTGGAAGAGCCTTGAACTATTCTCAATGTCCTCTTCTCAGAACCAAGGAGACAATAAGAACCGTAGGTTGAAGACTATACTCCCGTCACCATGCCAAAATCCCAGCCAGCTCACGATGTAGAGGTGGCAGTTGACACATTGCTGAGAAACTAGACTTCTGCCATCTTTGTTAGCTTTACCTTTGTTTGCCACTTGGGTGATTCTTTTAAGGTCTGTTAAAATCCAGATTCTGCCAAGCAGAGACCCAGGGCCAGTGCAGCTCCTGTTCCTGTGCCTGAAAGCCTCTCCTACGCCACAGAAAACCTAGGCCTGACCAACATGTCTTCTGGCACTGATGCCACCTGGCCTGCAAACAAGATTTAGTTGCAAATGTGAACTTGGTTTTCCATAGAACTCTGCTGCAGCTTCATCAAAAGACTGGCTTACCCTGTTGCTTTCAGTGCTTTGAACTTTAGTCTTCAATCCAAATGAAGCACAAATGGGAGCCATTGACACTGTACTGAACTTTTAAGGCTGACACGCTATTTAGCAACTTATTAATGCTCAATCTTTTGAGGAAAGTTTTCACTCACCATCCACTCTAAAGAGCTTTGTCAAACTGTAACCATTTTAATTTTACTACAATTGCCCCTGGAGGAGCTGGTGAAAGTTATACCAGCTGTACATTTATTTTACTGTTTTTACCTCCTTTTTTTTTCTGATCATCAGTCTGTCAAGGCTATCAAGATTTACATTTAAATGTAAAACTGGACTGTCCACCAAATAGCCTTTGAAGCTATTAGCTGTGAAAGATAATCAATTGGGAATGGGCCCCTGCAGAGCACTTTTCAAGCAGAGTCATCACCAAAAGGCAATTTTGCTGGCAGGCTTTTTTTTTTTTTGTTAAGAAAAAAAAAATCATGAACATTCCTATCAAATTAAAGTTCTATCAATGGCTGATCTACGTGATTTTTAAAACAAAACCAAAATTTAACATTGTGTAGGCAAATTGATTCACATGATAAATCCAAGACTTTTTAGGAGGGACTAGAATAAGGATTGGCAACTTTTCCATAACTCTCCAGCAGCTGTATTTGCAGAAAGAGAATGATCCAGTATGCCCAGAAATGAGAGAAAGTGCTAATATTTAATATAAGCCTTACATAAGTCTTGTAAAAATTTAAAACCAAGGTACATTTTATCACCTCTTTACTTTACAAGTCCAACATGACATTTTACATTGTTGTTTTCCTACAACTGTGTCACCATTTATAGTCCCATTCCTTTATTAAAATAAAAAAGCATGTTTCACAAAGAACTTTGATCTATTAGTTATGACTCCATGCATTATGCAGTTTAGCTTTATGGATTCCTGTTCTTTCAAATTTTCCTTTAGGCCATCATGAAATGTGACTATCTCCAGTATCTATCTAGGTATCTGCATCTCACTCATCACTGAGGTATCCAAGTTATTCTCATCCTCACAATATACTTCTGAGGTGCACGTCACCTCCTGCACGTGAGGAATTCAGGAATTCAGCAACACTACTCCAGTGAAAATACCTATTACCATTGTATTAATTGTAATTAATATGGCCAGTAAGTGGAGATACACTTTGAAAGAAATTGTGATTCAGCATTAAGGAAATATTTTCTTTTAGAAACTGACATTTAAGAAGTGTAAATATAAGCTCTAGGCAGAGCAAGCACCAAGTAGCTCAGGGCTGAGAGACCCCCAAGGAACACAGTGTTGCTACCCTTGCTCTGCCTCATCTGGCCCAGGGGTTCCCAGGTTTGAGATGCTTCCATTTTGTGATGGAAAGAAAAATACTAGAAAATTGTCTGAACACCTCTGACCAAAAGAGATATTCAGGGTTAAGTCTGCTATGTAGGGCCAGACATTATTTCTAAATGGTGGCTACAAAGATAGCTCAAAGGTTTTAACGGCCCTCCATTTTCAATGATATCAACTGGAAACTCACGTTGGCGGTTTCTCTAAACTTCATTTTAGGTGTCTGGTGTGTCAGGTTTGACAATTTAAACGTTCATGGCATAACATTTTTAGGAGGAGGAGAAGGCATAACCGCATCCTTGTATCCTTAAAAAAACAGAATAAAACCTGCAAGTCCACAGATAATACTTTCCAACATACTGTTTAGCTTTTACCTACAAAATTCACTCACTCTTATCACTAACCAAGAAAGATTTTGCTTCCAAACATAAAAAGCAAGCTTACATGAGGTCTGAAACTACGAACTTATGGCAATCCCCATACCACTCTATCTGTAATAATACGTAATTCCTGTCTCTTACAGCTGAAAACTCCTGAAAATGATAAGTTATCTGATAGCACAGGTCACAGAATTAAGTGACATTACAGCAGCAGACTGAACATGTATGTTATTACTTTAATGGTATATAGCATTAAACTTCTCTCCCCACTGTGCTTTGTCATGCACTTTTTTTACTTCCTTACAACATTGGGAAGTCTCTAAAACATGAAAGCCATGTAACCAAATACTGTATTTTTTATGAGTCCTCTTCTGTGTCCAGCAACTGAAATAAAGACAAAGGCAGAACTGGATACCTGAGAGAGAAAAGAAAGCTTTTCCTGCCACAGACTTTGAATTCACAATGATACCTGAGACATTATTTCCTCAGGTCACTATAGAAACCTTTATCACCTTATGAAAGGTCATCAGGATAAGTGACAGGAGACATCAGTTTCTCTTAACAATATTGGTTTCTCTTCTTAAAATTTAAATAACAAGGCTAAAGATTTTCCAACTAGAGATGTAAAAGGCCATTAGAGTATCCAGTCAATACTCCTGAAATTATAGGATAGAAGCCTTTCCATTGAGGACACAGTAAATATTTTATAGACATCTAAGCATTGAATTGCACAAAGGATGACTGGCTAAATTTGAATGTAAACCCAATAGGTGAAGAATGAGAAATACAGAATAAAATACATGTATCTAAAAAAGAAGCCTTTCCCCAGTTGTTTGTATTCTAGAGAAAAATGTCTTAGCTCCTAATGCTCCTAACATTTTTAAAGAACACATTTTTTAAAGCCCACAACAGACAGCGCAGTCAGATTATATTAACAATAAATAGCTCTGCCAAAGCGATTGAGAAATAGAATTTCTTAATTGCAAATCCAATGTGTTTTAAACAGAAGTTTGGTTTTCCCTGAAATCCCAAAGGAGCTAGCTTTGGGCCAAGTTCTGCTGCTTTTAGGTCTCATCTCACTGGAGGACTTGATCCCATTCACTCATCCAGGAGTGCATCTGCATATCCAGTAACCCCCCTGTGCATGGGACAAATTGATGCCTATTTTGAGCAGGAATCTGCCATTTTGATGCAAATGACAGTTAAAAGTGTTTATCAAAACCACATAAAAGATACTAGCAACACTGATAGAAGGTTTAATCCAGAGTGCTGCTGGTTTATTGTTCAAACTCAACCCTGTGTCTTTCCGGGGACATTGTGCAAGAGCTCCTGCAGATAACTGCCACCTCACAACACAATTAAAGGTACCAAAGACAAATTTTTTCTTTGGGCTTTGGATTTTTCCTGATACATGTTTCTACCTCACAAAAACAAGACGAGAAAGCACATTCTAGCAGGTCTTGCAAGAGGATAAGCCTCTGCTTACAATAAAATCAAAACCAAACAAAAAACCACCCCCCCAAAATTAAAAATAAATCATCAAAATCAAAAGAAGTTTGGGAAGGATGCTGGAGCAGGGGGTTGTTCCATCTGAAATGCATACACACTATCTGCCACTGCTTGCTTAGTGTTCTGGCTAAGGCTCTTGGTCTGTTTATTTCTTTAAGCAGTCAGAGATTCATTCACAGAATATCGAGAACAGTATCACACTGTACAGCTGCAATTGGGACCCCACAAATTGTGTGACAAGTACGGGACTGCAGAGAGCAAAATCTGCAATGAATGTGTTGAAGGAAGCTAACTGTGCAATACTTAGTTTTAGATTTTCCTCTTAAGAGCCAGTTCAGTGCAATGCAGTGTAAACATCACTCCTTTCGTAGCAAGTGAGCAGAGTTGAGAAGTCTTCCCCAGCAGCAGCCTGGGTAGCTGGGTTTGCTCGCTCTGTGCCACTTGTGCACTGTGGGGCTCAGTGTTTGCTAGGGACAGCTCTAAGATCTCCAGGTAAGAGAAAGAAAATCCATTCCAATATTTCCTCCTGTTAAAAAACAACCTGCTACAGACCTCAGAGGCTATGGCAGAACTCTAGAACTCCAACAATTAATTTCCCACGTGCCTGAAAGCAAGCAAGCTCTACAAGAGACACTTGTTATAGATTACCCTGCACTTTCAAGCAAGCGTTCTGTTGATAACATGGAGAATGTATCAGAGATTAAAACAATCTGCTTCTGCCATCTCCAAAACACAAAGACCATTACTGTCATATACAGAAATAAAGCTAGACTATTTGAACAGAAAGTTGAAAAAAACTTGTGCCCATGTTAGTCTTGGTTATCAGCTGCCTTTTTTTCTTTTTTTTTTTTTTTTTTAGGGTGGAGGAAAGAAGTCTCTAGATTGTTCACTTAAACATAATACAATCAGCTAAACAAAGTTGAAGAAGCAGCACTAAGCTTTGTCTATTCATTCACACCATTTTGTTATCTTTCCTGTTTATCTTAGAGGCACACAGGACCAGAATGAAGGTTAGGCTTTACAATATGACAGATCTACTGGTTTCCTATTTTAGAAGGTAAACAAGCCTTTTTGTGAAACTGAAATGCAGATAACAGAGCTGTGCAATGTTAAGTGTGACATTAGATTGAACACGAGATTCCTGGATGTGGTGGTGCATCCCCTGGGTGCAGGTCTGTTGGCCAAGTGCAAACAGAGATAAATAGCAGTTAAAACCACTAGCTTTGTCAAAATCCCTCATTTTGTATCATTCTTTGCATTCAGAAACTCTGCAGCTGCAAACTATATACTGAATAAAATTAACAGGGAGTAAAAAATGATCAATTTAAGAGAAACTGAGATTAAGTTTTGGCCATAGATCTGTTCCATTGGATCTGAACAGGAAAAGACTTTGGACATTTATTTGTTGCTTTTTATCTTAAGTGAGAGTAAGAACTTTACAGTTAAGCTTTTTGTAACATCTTATAAAAGCAGATTTTGAAATGCTTTTATCCTGCAGAGAGTTAACAGCAGGGAACTTTTAACAGGAAACACATCAAGCGAAACAAACCACACTTGCAAATTTATCTGGATCTCTAGCACCACCTATGGACATGAAGTACTTCATGCTCATGAAACCCTGCACGCAGTTTTTATCCTAACGAATGTGTGAAAATTGTTACTTTCGAGTTGCAAAGTTGTAGTACATTTGTACTTACAAGTCGATAGGCTTGGTTCAGTTTTCTACGCCTGAAAGTCTGTCTACCTAACCATTATCAGTTAGTCTAACTATGTCCAAACTTTACCTTAAAATTGGACTATTGCCTCCTTCACAGTAACATACAGCCACCAGCTCTAAAGCCAGAACAGCAGATGTCCCAGGCAGAAGTTTCTTGTCCAGCAGGAGCACCTGGAAAACTCCATCAGCAGGGTCTCTAACATGCAAACATCTGAGCTATGTAAACTCTCTACCCAAGTGGCTTGTAGAATTAGAACACAATTATCCTTGAGATTGCCAGCTTTCATAAAATCAACCAGGAGGAAATATCAGGAAGATGGCATATGAGCAAGCACAGACTAACACTGAAAAAAAATCAAGTATATTCTATTGTCTTATATAAGTTTTTCTGCTTTCACTATAAAGGAAAAAAAATAACACAATGGGTACTAAAATCTAGACCACCAATGGACTGCCTAATCCTATTCACTAGTGCTTACAGTAACTATTGTTCCAGTGCACAGAAACACTGCACACAGCCTGATGGTACAGATCATGCAGGTATGTACACATAGATTTGGAGATGGGTTTAATAGTGAAGACTTGTTACTACGCCATGTGTTTTAATTAAAAGATAAAAAAGTGTTTGATCTAAGCTGCTCTAGTGATCATTTACAAGTGGGCTATCAGGGACTACATATAAGAAGATCAAGCACTTACCTGTGATGCCTTTTATCTTCCAAGTGCTTTACAAATAGTCTCAATACAGCTGAAATCTAACAATCAGGTCTGTGCTACAGGCACCACAATGAAACGTGGCTGGAGAGCCCCAAAGCAGCAATGCCAGTGTTAAAATTCGAAGTATTTATGCTTTCAAGCTATTGTTCTCAATGAATGTTCTTGCAGCAATCTGATGTAGTAAAAGCCTCCCACCTGCTTTCTACCTTATACGAAAATAGGTGACTTGGAACTGGGTCTTGTCAGCTCCTTAAATCACCTACCTGTAGGGGAGAGATAATTAACAGATGACAAACCTGTATCACCAGAGAAGTTAGAGAACAAGTGTAGGGAATAATAAACCCTGAAATACAACTGTCGGTGAACTCAGAACTTCTGCTTTGTATTTCAGTGCAGCACGGTGCTAGGAAACAGATCTTTAATAAAGCCTTTTTAGTGGCATTTCTCCCTCTAACTGGAGTATGGTGTTTTCTAACAGGCACACTGTCAGGCAGTTCAAATCAAAATTCAGATTTTAAAACCAAGATTATTGGAAAGCTTTTTGTTTTAAAAGAACAATAACTTAGAATCAAGGATTAAGCAGGTGTAAGAGATATGGATCTATTTGCCATAAATAATGAAGACAGCGATACTGGAGCATTCAAGTTTAAACAATCCTTATTTCAACAGCAAAAAACAAAGGTCACATTTTCAAGAACAATCTGTACAGTGAGTTATGATTGCATTTTCCTCCTGGCCATTGTAAAGCAGGAAGCCTTACCCTGTACGCAGAGCACATATCACATAGACGGAAAGAGTGAGGAGCATCCCCACATACACAAAATAAAGGCAGTACAAGCTAAACATTTCAACCAGGAGGCCTGTTCAGAAAGTGGCCCTAATTATGTAATATTTGTAAGTCTGGTAAACCATGTTTCTAGCATATAATCATTCAATGTCTCCCACTAGCAAATACCGTTAAATTTAACTTGGCTTCAATTCCCCAAGAGGGGATCTCAGAGCTTGTTTTGATAAGTCTCTTTTCAGTGTTCATTTATATTAACAATTGTCCTTGGGATGCTGCCTGGCTGTGAACCAATGTTTGATTTTTGCAGATCCAGGCATCTACAGAGCCATCTTTTTTCCCAAGTTGATAGTCTAACTAGAGTGTTCAGATATTATTAGCTATCACTATATAAGAATACTCATCAGGTAGAGCTATAATATTGCATATTTCAAAATAGCCTAGAATTCATTCATTATAGAAATGTGAATCATATAATGGTAAATTACTCTCTCATCATGATTCAATCTGAATATATGCTAGAATTTCAGACCTTGGATTAGCACCTACTCTTAAAAATTTAAAGATGGAATTAATTCTGTCTTTTCCTTTTCCCCCTTTAACTTGAAGAAAGCAAAACCATAATGTTCTTTTACCTGCAGTGCAACTACAAACAAGCAGCATAAAAATAAACCCAAAACTTAAGCAGTTGGTAAAAAATATATTTGCAGTTGTTTTGTTCTTTAAAACACTAGTGCCTCTCACAGAGATCACTGTGCCACACAGTATAACTTGTAATACTGTTCTTGCTAACGAGGCTGGTTATTACTGATGGATGGACAAAATTATTTCGTCTTTTAAAAAGCAATCACCTGGTCTTCTGCATGAGCATTTCCAGATTAAGTGTCAGGTGCTAACAGCTACAGATATTAAGAAAACAGCCTCCTTAAATCTTACTAGGGATGCTTTAGACCCAGTAGACAATATTTCTTACAGATTCACAGTCAGCCAGGTACAATGAATGCATACATAGCATGTAATTGAAACAGACTTCACTTAAAAAACATACTTTGGAATGGCTTGAACTATACCTTTTCACTTGTGCATAAAAGAACTCGTCTACCGTGAAGGTAACTCAGAAGGTGAGGCTTGCTTATTTTAGCCAGCACAATACGAGAATCATATGCTGGGAAGCTTATTGTTTGAGGAAATTGTCAACAGTTGCTTTGACAGTCAGATTCTGCAAAAAAACACAGCCTCTGATTTCAATAGAGGCACATAAATATACACATCCTCTTTTTCACATTCAAGCAAGATGTATGTTTCCATGTACTGACAAGTAAACTGTCTAAGAGGAAAACATTTGGCTTTGCAGGACAAATCCTGCATTCACTTATGCATTTCTGCTGAATTCAGCACTGCCTCCGAGACTGAAATTTGTTTAGTAATAGTACTTTGCAACTAATCTGGTATGGAGTCTGCTGGACACAGCAAAGCTGTATGGGCTCCATTTTGAATGATAGAATAGGTCTGCTTTGGGGTTTCTGTGTGAGAGGAAGAGGAAAAGATTGGAGGAGGGGGAGCTGAAGTGGACACCGTTATACTCTGACCTCCATCACTAACCACAGTCACTTCCGTTGCTCCTTCTTGTATCAAAGCATTAAGGCCTTCTAAGTCAGAGCAGCTGATCCCAGAGCTGGTGATGAAAGCTTGGTTTGCTGAAGCCTCGTGACTGCTGACAGGTGCAGCAGGAATCAGAGTCTGATGTAAAGCGCTTCCATCGCTTTGGTCATGGGTTGTGAGGAGAACTGCTGGCTGTGCCACAGGCCCTGCTTCACTTTGAGATATGGGAGCTGGAGGTGGTGCCAACAAACTGACCTGGCCAAGAAGCTGCAAGCGGCTGTTGGCTGAGAGGTCTTCCTGATTCTGGCTAACTAAAGTAGGAGGCACAACACTCACCGATGCAGCCTGAATGATACTGTTAGTCTGAGGGACCTGGTGACCCACAATGATCTTGACCCTTCCCTCATTGTATGGGGAAACCTGAGCAGCCTGAAGTGGAACCTGGAGGTGACTTACAGTAATTGGGGCACTGGTCTGCCTACTGGAGTCCATCTGGAGCTGTAGAACAGCCAGTTCATTATTTTTAGATCCATTATACATACTGTGCTGTTTCTTATGACTCCTAAGAGAGTCTTCTCGGACAAAGGAAGCATCACACAGGTCACACTTAAATGCTTTCTTGGCATCCAATTTGGCAACTTGCCTGGAGCCACCTTGCTTTGGCCTATCTCCTTCCTTCTTCTCCACAGTTTGTTTCTTGGTCTTCACTTTGTCACCGTGAGCTTTCCTCACATGAGTTGTCAGGTTGCTCCGCTGTTTGGTATCAAAGCTGCAGAATTCACATTTGAAAGGACGATCTTTACAGTGAATTCGCTCATGCACTTTCAGAGCTGCCTTGTTGGAGCAAGAATAGTTGCACTCTGAGCATTTCACTGGTTGCTCGGGCTGATGAGTTCTTATGTGGTGTCGAAGGCTGGTTTTGTTGCCACACTGAAATTCACACTCGGGACACTTGAGAGTATTTTCCATGCTGTGCTTGATACGAATGTGTGATTTCAAGTTTCCTTTCATGGCACACCGGACATCACAGAACTCACATTTGTAAGGTTTCTCACCAGAATGCACACGCATGTGCCTCTTCAAATCTGAGTTGATTTTAAATTTAGCAGGACACATCTGACATTGGAAAGGAGCATCTCCTGTCAACAAAAGACATAGTTCAAATTACAAGTGAGACACCAAGATCCAGTGGAGACATCAATGCGATGATGAACTATGTACCACTGACTTGTACTAAATATCTGTAGACTTCCATCATATTTTCAAGATGTGCAGAACTTCAATGGCACAGTATTTATCACTTATCAATTTTATTTCATTTTGTGTGTAAAACTGTTCAGCATGCTCCAGAGATGCACCTGGAGTTTCTCATACTGTTGATGAAGAGGAACAAATATCTCAACTAGTGTTAAAATTGATAACAATAAACATCTTAACAGCTGCTATATTTTTGAAGTCTAAGAAAAAACCATAAACACAGCTATGTCTTGGGTTTACATGACAAGATTTACAGGGAAACTTGTAAGTTAACTTTAAGCCTAGGTAAATGGTCAGCTATGGCAGAAATGGACGCTTGATGGGCATCAGCCTTATTGCTCAACCATATATTCCTTACTGTCTTTTCTTGTGTATTTGTTCACATGGTGAGTTAGATAATCTGACAAATAAAAAAGTGATTACTTTTTCTGCCTAGTTCATATGATGCAGCAAAAATACTACTGCTGGCATAGGAAGGCAGTGGAAGGTCTTGTCCAGGACACACGGAGATGGAGGGACAAACGTCCATGCCTAGGTCAGTGTCAGGTGACTGCACAATCATAGCATTACTGCAGTGAGAGGTGAAAAACCAAATGGACATCATCACAGCTACATAAATGCAACTGGAAAAGACAAATGTGAGACTAATGAAACATGCATGCAAGTGTGTGACTAGGAAAATGTGCTTACATGGAGAAGTAACATTAAGCTTTTGTTTTTCTGGCATTACAGCAACTAAGAAAGAGCTATTTGCACCATGTATTATACCTAATCACATTCTGCAGATCATTTCAAGAAAGTCTACTATCAGTTTGTATTCATGCAAACAGGTATAGAAGACATTAAAAAGTACCATGTTCTTTTCTTTTGAGAGCAATGCTGATCCAGAAACCTAACAATAGCAGTTGAAAGTTAACTGATACAGCACAAAAAATGAATACAGTCATCTGCAAGATCTCTGTAAGCCTATTTATATCAGACTACTACCCAAATATCCAATTCAATTGCCTGGATCTGAACCACTATTTCGCGTTTTCTTTATTTGCAGGCTTGAGTCACAACACACAGGACTAAATTAAGTTGTAGCTCTGTTTAGTCTGTAATCAATGCCAGGATAAAGACCAGTGGTTCCATTCTGAAGTCATTAAAAAATCCAACACAAAGCTACCAACTCAACTAAATAACTGTTCACTTTTTTTCTTTAACCTAAAGTTCTCAAAAATACTTGAGCATGAAAGCTTTAGGTAGGATTATTTTGAAAAGGGGAAAGAATTGTGTTATTAGGTTCTAAGACACCATTGGTGGTGGAAGGAAAGAGCGCATTTACTTAGTTCAGCAAGCATTTATCTTATTTAATAATCAAAATGCAAATGGATGATTTATTTTATAAGTTAATATTTTATAGAGTTTGTGATAGCTGCATAATTTTGCATAATTTGCTTATCCAGCTACATGTGCCATAGGTTTGGCTGCATATTTTTCAAATCAAGTTGTGGCCTACTGTGCTAATCCATGTAGCTGTTTAATAATTGAGATACATGGTGTATTATCTATATTAAACAGATTTTATTAATGAAGATGCACTGTTTGTTCATCTAGTTTATTTTACAGTCTCAGCTGCACACTCAGCTACTGAATTTTTATCTACTTTGCTGATGAAAACACAGTAGATATTTCAATGACTTAATTTTCACATAGAGGGTTGCACAAGATATGAAAAAGAATTAGTAATTTTACTGAATACAGCAAAGTACGTTGGTTCTGTTTATTTAAAGAATGGTCTGCTACTCATATTCCTTTGTACTTCTGTCCATACATAATTGACACTGACAGAATATAGCTTAAAAAAGACTGTCTGATCTGTTATGGAGATGATCTCATGCTGAGCAATATAGATTACACTCACGTTTTAGAGAATGACTGATTTTATTCCAGTAAGCAGTATGTTCTGTATACCAATCTTTTCTCCTAAAGAATGTGTATAACAGCTTTGTAACCTAACAAGGATGAAATTATTACTTTCACAATTCTCATGCCTCCTTCTAGTGAAACACACAAAAAAAGTTATTTTACAAAACAGGATTTATTTTTGAGAAGTGGAAGAGACAACAAGTGAATACCTGAATTCTAGCAGAACACAGTTGCTTAAGATACAATGGAGTGATCTGCCAAAAAGAAAGAAGGTAGCCTAAAACCTCTTCCCAACTACTGTAATGTTTAACGCCACAAAAATTTAACTCTGAGAAATACAAGAGAATCATGATCATTGATAGGTTCTCCCACAGATGAATTCAGAGCATATCTGCCCATGTACACAAATGCACAAGTGTGCACATTCTTATATGACATGGAGAAAACGCAATACCATATTCTTTGTTTACTAATAGGTGACTTCCTGTAACAAACCATACTATTTTGACTGACCATCACATCATCTTATATAGCAACAGAAAGAGAAACTTGTAAAACAACTGTCTGGCAGTCCTGCCTGTTCCATCACAGCAGATTTGAGAAGTATGAAAGACTTTCTGGTAGAGATAGATGGGTTTAACCCTTCCCTTCTTCACAATGCACAAGGGATTTATTTCTTCTATCTACTCAAATTAAATCCCATCTTGCACACATCCGAACTAATGTTGTTTAGTACTTGAATTCAGAATCAGACGTAGGATCAGTTAAAAGCTAATCCAGTACCACTGAAACATAACCACCTTGCAGCTAAAATTCACAGAACTAATCAGATGTATAAAAGATGACACAGGCTAATCCAATATCCTGGATTAGGTGAAAAACAACATACAAAGACAACAGTACAGCACTACCTTTACAGAAAATCTCTTCTAGTAACAAGCTGTAACAACTGGTTCAAATGAAACTTAGGCAAATAGTGCAAATATAAAATGATACAATGTTTACAAGCCTGGATGCTAAGGCTTGCTGTCTGTACAGAAAAAATGATATGGGTAGAATAAAGTGCTGGCTGCTCCTACTATATTGTAAATGTCCATTGGTCTGCACATGGAAGGAACCACAAGAAAAGGTCAAAAGAAGATGTACTGAAATTGCTAATAACTTGCTAATTTACTGATGAAAGAAAAATTTAATTATGCAGCTGAAGTTTGCACTGATATAACTGACAGGAGCCTAGATGTTCTTAATCAATCAATAAATCAGATCCTTCAGTTCTATATCTAATAGGGAGTTTCAAAATCAATTTAGATGAAAATCTACCAAGAGGCAGATCTGAATTTTAATTACTTCCAGGTATTTTTAGTAGAGCTGTATTGCCCTACTAGATTCTGCACCCAAGAAATTCACAGAAGCTGGATGTCCATGAACAGGACCTTTGTGGCACATTGACACCTGTCTACCTTTTAAAAAATCTTCCCTATGACCTTCAAACCTTTACAGATCGGAATGTTAGTCTTAAACTTACCTGTGTGGGATCTGAGATGTACAGTTAACTGGCTAGAGTTGCGGCTGGCATAAGGACAGATCTGGCATTTAAAAGGCCTCTCATTGGAGTGGATGCGCTGGTGCTTGTTGAGACTGCTGCTGTCAGCGGCTGCATAGTCACAGTGTTTACACTTGTAAGGCTTCACCCCAGTATGAGAACGCATGTGCATCTTCAGCTTGTCTTTACGACTAAAACATTTGTTACAAACTTCACATTTATGGGGCTTGTCTCCTGAAACAAACAGAAGAGTATGAACACATCAAGAATTTTTGCTCCAGGGGGTATTGTTGCAACGAAAACAACCCCAAACCCCCACGCTAAACAGAAAAGGGACTGGTTTTCAAAAGCTGGACATTGGATTTCAGCAGCCCATCAGCTAAGCACTCTATGCTCCAGAAGGCCCCAAACAAAAAAAAGAAATACAGCAATTATATAAACCTGTGTGTGTTCGTAGATGACGTTCCATATCCTTCATACCATAGGAAGTCTTGAACTGGCAACCTGAAAGTAGGAAGATTAAGATCCTTAAATTCAAGGAAAATCTAACAAAATAACATTATGTTTCTTCTCAAGAAGATGTTCTTTAAAACTCATTATTAACAGAAAACAAATTACATCTACTTAAAATAGAGACCTGTGAACTTTTCTTCTGCCTCCCCTAGGAGGCAATCTACTCGCCACATTACTGTTTTCTGTAAGCTTTGAAACAAATGCTCTGGAACCTCTGCCTAAGATTTGAGATGCTCTTCACAGTACAGAGGGGATGCTAGAAGAACTAATTAATTTCATGTATGACTTCAATTTAGTGCAATTGGAAACTTGAGGAACAGCTCACCATTCAGGAATTCTGTCCAAGGGGAAAGTGTTCCAGTTTCAGGGCACAGAAATGAATGCTAAGCATTTCAAATGTGCCTTTCACGTTAAGGTAGGTTTTTGAAGAGAGACTGTGAGTTCTGCTACCATTAACATGACTACTCATCTACAAGGCCGTCTCTGCACACATTTTCTGCATATGGCATGGCTTTTACTCATTAATGTCTCAAACTAATTCGGTTCAATTCACTCATAAAAATACCGGTATAGGCCAATGTCTACATGCAAACCCACTTTAGCACGGCCAGAGACTACCACAGTATAGGTCCAAAGTCTAAGGATGTGCAAAACCAACAGCAGAACTACTACTCGTATCAATGGTAGTACAACACCAAGTAGTTTGCTTTCCAGCTTCTGCACATCTTTACTGCTTAAGACAGAGAGACCTACTGTGCAAATTGCTACACGAAACCTATCAATTTGAAAATGAAATGGAAGAAGGTATAGTCCACATCTTACCTGGGTAGCAGCAGTTTAATTTCTTCTGTGTAAGGGAGGAAGTTGATTTCTTTGAACGTGCTTTTGGTGGTGTAGAGACGATAGCAGCAGTTGCCGGCTCACTGCTCTCACTGGGCAGGTATGTTTGATAGCCATGTTCAAAAACAAACTCTGGTGCTGAAACTAAACACATGAATGGGTTCAATTTGAGAATATTAAGTTCTCCAAATAGAAAAAATGTAATTACTTTCTAGTTTAATTAGTTATTTATCTATTCTGTTTGGTTTTTCTTTTCCAGCAACACTCCTGTTGCTGGGCTCTTATTCACCTGAGGCAGAGAGAAAGAGGCTTTTCTCTCCCTTGCCATCAGTGAAAATTCTGTCAAGACTTGATGAGCCATGCTGAAGTTAGTACAATTCTATGTAGGCCCACTATGTCTCTTTAAATCCTATCTGACTGCACTGTTCAGTTCCCTCAAAAGTTCTTTTTCTGATGCCTGTCCAGGTCATATATTAATAAATGTGTTTGTTTTTCAACACTGGCTGTGCTATGGCCCAAAGGAGAAAAAAAAAACAACTTTATATTTTTAAAGGAAAATATTTTTCCAAAAGGCATCATGTAAACAACTTCTACAAAAAAAAATTTTAAAAGAGCTCAGGCTCTTTCAAACATACTTTTAGCTGTTACTTACAAGAATAACAGGTGAAACTATATCAGCCAAAGTAGCAGCTTTTAAATCAATTAAACAACGCTATACCCCAAAGGGCAGAAGGATATAACTGCCTTCATTTTGAAGATGAGTAAATATGAAGCAGAAAAGTGACTCATCCAAAACCCACACTGAGGGATTATAATACAAAAATTCCTGGAAATGAGCCCTGAGTTCAGTTGGTTTCATTGCTCTTTCAGATTCTCTGCCCTAATCTGTCTATTCAAATTAAAAATCAAATAATTTAGATTTTAGTAAAGTCCTAGGCCAAAATAACATAAAGCTATATATAGCAAAGAAAACCTTCATACATGGAACAAAATGCTAGTTTTATTTAAGTGTCTCCAGGATCAGGACCTCACTTGAGCCTCTGCATAGGCAGAAATTTTGAGTAATATTTTTCCTGCCAATTAGCTGTGGGAGCAGTGCAAGGGAATGCAGTGTTCTCACATAAAAAGTCCTGGATTGGTGCCTGACAGCAATTCTATGCCTGTTTTTCATCAAGAGCACTCTTAAAAAAAGAAAATGCCTAGTAATTTCATTGTTTTTCGTTAAGTATTGACAATTTTAATTAGTTTGCACAAGTTAGTTATACAACATATTAAGAAATTCTCTAAGTAAGCTTGTATCTCAGTTAGAAAATTAGTTAACTGTAGTCATATCAAATCCAAGGTGGCAGCACACCACTTACTTTTCTTCCTTTCCTTCCAGGTATGTGACGACTAACGTGAAAACCGTTATTTTACCTTAGTGTTATGGGGACCCATGAGCAGAGGGCTATGTAACATCGACACTTTCCATGAGTCGTGTGCTTTGAAGCTCCTGGTACGTTAACACTACTATACCTGTGATGGTTTGGGTCTCTGAAGCAATGGTCCTGGTTGTGGTTTGCGCCTGTGTTGATGGTACCGTTTCTTCCGACACAAACTGGACCGTACTGGTGGCCCCGGCCGCTGCGCTAGTGAGCTGGCAACCACTTTGCTTGTGCCCAACAAAGGCATCGAGGTTATTGAACTGCTGCTTACAGATACCACAAATGTGGATGTCCGGGGTGAGCTCCACCAGCACGGTGGTGCCGCCGGGAACTGTGGAAACAGAAGCACAGTCAGGAGAGCATCCTGAGAAACGGGAACGGGTGCAACCGCTCACGGTAACACGCAGATATCCCGCTGACCGAACGCCCTGGCTGCGGGGCTGCCCCTCCGCGCCCGGGCTCTGTGAGGTGCATTTGGAGCCCCGGGGCGGGGCGGGGCGGAGGACGCAGCGCCTGTGCCTCGGGGCCCGTTTCCCCGAAGGTCTCGGGGTCCCGCGGTGTGCCCAGCGGCCGCTGCCTCGCTCCACAGAGCTCGCCCGAGGCCCAGCACCTGGGGCCCCCCGTGCGCTCCCGCCTGCCCACAGCCCCTCATCGCCCGTGTCACACAGATTCCCGGGTTCCCCCCCCACCCCTCGCCCCCAGACAGGTTCCCGGGCTCCGCTCCCGCCTGTTTCATGCGCTACTCAGGTTTCGGGGCCTGGAGAGGCCCCGGCTCAACTCGGCTTCCGCCGCGCGGGCCCCGGAGCGCGCATAGCCCCGCTGGCGCGCAGCGGCACTTACACTGCACGGGGCCGGGAAAGGCCGGCGCCGCGCCCCCGCCGCTGCCGGGGTTCATGGCGGCAACGAGCCGCGGGCACCCTCCGCCACCTGCAACAGGCTTATTACCGGCGAGGCAGCTTTGCCCCCGCGCCTCTCGGCCGCCGGGCAGGGGCGGATGTGGAGGAGCCGAGCATGCTCAGTGTCGGCTGCAGGGCTGAGCGCTGTCCCCGCGCCGGCGTCGTGGTTAAACTGCGCGCAGGAGCATCCCTGACCACCCGCGCTGCCGTTTCCAAACCCAGCGGCCGGCAGCGCGAGTCTCGTGTGTTTCGTGCGAGACCGGCTGCCCCACGTTTGCCTTGGCGAGGGCTGATGGCTGCCCGGCCGCGGAGCTGAGGCACCCGTGTGGCCCCGCCACGGTAGCGGGGCTGAGGCCTCGCACGTGCCCCACACCTGCTTCACACACAGGCCTGCTTCTTAATTAAAGTTTGAGTTTGTCTAGGAGTGCTTGCGAGGATTTGGCAGCTAGTGAAGGCTGACACTGGGGATTAAATCTTGGGGTAGCAGAAGCAGTGAAAACTATGCTGAAGTTTTGGCCTTTTGGGTCATGGTTTTGGTGCAAAGTCTCCGTGGTTAGCACAGCACTAACAGCTGTGTGGAGAATCAAGTTGGCTACGTGGACATCATTGTCAGAAGAATCACTCCGATATGCCATCTATTTTTACCAATCTCTTCAAGACCTCGCATCTTACAGGCCATTTGTCTTCCACAAGCCCTCAACCGTTTCTTCAGTCTTGCTTACTGCAAATCTTGAAGATAATTTAATTTCTAGTGCCGGATAAATCTGATTCCTGCTGAAGATACTGGAAAGCCTCTCCATTTTTTGGGTTTCTGGATGTAGACCTCGGTGCGCATTACAGACAGATGGCGTTCCTTATGCTCAGGGTTAGAGGAAACTATTTCCAATAAGATGGCACCCCTTTTTAGGGAGGTTTGACATGTTTCGTGTCAAAGGCATTTAGTGCTTTGCAGCAACAAACTGGCTCAACAATCTTGGAGCTAGGTTAAAAACGCAGCTATTCAGGAAAGACCCACAGCATTACACATACACTAAGAAGAAAATGGAAAGTTGGAAGTTGGATGGCTTTTACTTTGAGCTTTTACCACTTGAATTTTACCAAATTATAAGACAAAAAGCTCCATTTGCATATGATCAGTAAAGACTTCAGGCTTGTATTAGGCACAGGTATTTCTTCTGTGCTCTGAGGAGGGTGCAGCAGTGAGGAGGAAGCACCTGGTGATACAGGGGTAAAGCAGCTGCAGAGGGAGGAAAGTGGACTACAATGGGTAACCACAGATCATGTAATGTGGATGGGCATGAACGGTGAAACAAACTATTAATTCTGCTTTTTCCTTGCAAGTTTGATTTGTTGCTGAATGGTTTTATAGCTGTGTAGATGTAACTGTGTATTCATTAATAAATGCAGGATACTTTGTGTATGCGCTAAACATATCCAGAATTTCAGATGCCAGTTCATATTACACTTGAAGGTTTATTTTCCTGGGAAAGTGCTGTCCACTTGACATTTCCGTTGACCCATTTTGCCAAAACAATATAGCCCAGGCATGGGATTGTTAGGGGGCCAAGATAAGACACAAAAGGTGATAATCCTAGTTCCGGCCTTTGAAACCTGCTAGTTGTGTCCATTAGCACATTTAGTGGTGGTTGCAGGGATGAAATTTATCTCACTTGAAGACCTCAGGTATATTTTAATCCAGTTTTCAATTAAAAAAAATGATTAGCACATAAAGATAATACTGAAGAGGGAAACAAACACTATACAATGTGTATTGAATGTGGAACACTTCAAAATTAATTCAAGAATCCTCTCTCTCCTCCAAAATACTAAACATTAACACATTTACATTGATTCTAGAAATACAGAAGGTTTTATGTGAGCATGGCTACATAGCCAGTACCTATGAAGCATAGCACAGAAACCAGAGTATGGTTAGTGCTGATGAAACACTTTTGGGAATATATCCAAAAGAAATTAAACCTTAGAGTAATCAACGCAAATCTATTTTTCCATAGTGCAGATATAGCTGTAGAACTGAAAGCTGACTTTTAAGTCATTTTGCTGTTTTTTCCAGAACACTATGACCCATTTCCAAAGCTGACAGAATGTCTGCCTGTCTGTCTATCTACCAATTATAGTTGCAGTCACAGGTGCGCTTTAGAGTACAGCACGACTTATCTATTTCTCCCTCAGTTTAATGCCTTTTCATTAGAATACAAGCCTGCTTGACTGGATTCTAAAGAATAGTCATTATGTTTTGTTAAAAGTGAATTTTCACTTATCCAAGGCCCTGTAATGACAGCAAGGCAGGCTGTGTGTCCCCTTTTGCAAATACAGCCGGGAAGGAGCACTGCAGCCATACTCACTGATGTACTTGCTCCTTCAGACTGGGTAACAATATTTAATTGATACAGGGATGGTCTGAGGTTGCACGACTAAGTAGTGAATATGAGTACTGAGTACTGGTCTGAATGGCTTTGTGTCTGGTGCATTACCAGCTCTTCTGGAAACATTTGCTGCATTATTCAGTTGGATGCTGTTAATGAAATGTGTTAAATTAACTTACAGGAAAGGATTCAGAGCTAACTTAACTGCTGCAACCGCCTTCTGAAAGAGGAATTCCCTCTGCCTCTTCCATCATTCCTTCCAGCTGTCTTGCAAAAAGCACTTGGTCAGTAGCAAACCAAACAGCTTAGTTTCCTGTGCTGGCAATGACTGAAGGCAATTGGAAGGAAAGTGCTCAGTCTTGGACTCTCTTGTGTTGTCCTTCCCATCTCTGGTATTTCCCAGCATGCTGCAAATATAGCTTGGCTAGGAACCTTCAGGCTTTTTTTCATTGGAGGAAGAGGAGGTGGGGCCAAATGAATATTTTCATATGGACATATGAATTTTGGTAATGTCAGTACTGGGTAAGCTTTTTCAGGTGCAGGCAGCTATAGGTGGTTAAAACCAGAGAGAGAAAGACACTTGCATGAGAAGAACCAGTAGCTTGCAGTGCAGACGCCTGTGGTTCATGTACTTGGCCTTTTATATCTTAAGGGAATATTAATTGTCATTTTGTTTTGCTTCGTTTGACATGTATGGTTAGAAGAAGAAAAAGCTGTCAATAGGCACAGGCTTCAATGTAGTGCAGAGCTTGAAATATTTAAAAAAATGCCTTGTCTTAGGGATAACATCTGCCTTCAGATCCATTGCCATTTCAAGAACAACTGACATACAGCAATTCCAAATACAAAAATGTAAGGACCTGTCTTTAAAAAAATTGGACTCACAGTTAAATCACCTTTTTTTTTGCATAAGGTCTTCATAGTGAAATGTTCTGAGAAGCACACGAATGTGTACATAATATGGTTTGCAGAGGTACTGGTTATCAAGTGCACATTTACAGTGAAACATCTTTGGGACTGGCACTGCTCACTGTGTTGTGTTTCAAAAGTACTCAGCCTGATAAAGCTTAAGTTCTGGCTTTGGCCTGAACATTGAAAACATCATTATTATCTTATTAATACCTAATAACCCTTACAGATCAAGACTTTATTGAACGATGTTCTGGACAGAGAGTTTTCATTTTACTGGATGAGGATTGATGTCAGAGAGTATAACACCATATCGAGCACTTGAGTCATCGAGCAGAGCTCTGCTGAGATCACACTTGACACTATTTCCAGCCTTTAAGGCATAAATCAGTATGCATGTGTAATCTTTGTCACCCTTAACCTGACTGAAATGAAAATACTGCAGTGCTTCAGGCTTCCTACAAGTGCAGTGCAAGCAAACAAGGCTCAGAAAAGACAAATGTCAATCATGACAGAGAAACAAAAAAAGAAAATCAGAGACATAAAAAAGTCAGGCCTCATCAGAGCCTCGGAGACAGGCGTTCCCAGGCACCGGCTTGGACAGCTGTGGCCTCAGTGCTTTCCTGGAGACAGACATTTATGTACGACAAGAAGTGCGCAGACTTTCATCTTCGTACAGAGCTTCCATCCACCTCCCACCATCTGAGATCACACAGGGGCAGTGCATCCTACCTTGCAAGCTCAGAAAAAAAAAACCTGAATCAAAACCTGTTGATCTACTGAGAAGAGAGTTACCAATTGAGCTAGACAGGAGAGTAAACCCTGACGTAGAGAAAGCCCTTTCAGTTATTATACCATTTATTGTTTCCTTTGCTTTTTACAATAGATGGAGGAGAACAGGATTAAAAGAGGAAAAAAAAAAAGATAGAAACTACAATATACCAATAACATGTGAAAATCCCCAATAGTATTGCAGGAAAAGAATATAAACTTGGTTGTAAGCTCATGGTCACTGAAGAGGGAAAGCTTATCTCTGTTGAAGAGCCTGCTGTGAAAACATCACAAGTGAGAGCAGAATGTGGCCTGGGGGACAGACAAAGGAGAAACGTAAATCGTAATTAAAAATTTCAAATGTTGAAGATGGAGGTAAATTAATGATGGATTTACAGAAAAAACCCAGCCAATTAAAACAACTTAAAGATTCAAACCTCAGTTTTTGGCATTTCATAATTATATGGATGTATAATGACACATGCAGCAACATAAATGCACAGAACTCAATTTAATTATGTTAAAATAATAAGTAATCTGTCTCTGTGTTGATAACATATAATTATGATGATGTTTTCCAAATGTTTTAAAATAATGTCATTTCTATTCATAATGTAAGGTAGGGATTTTGCTGTTTAATGCATTTGCTATTTATACAATATTTTCAATGTCATTGGTTTCCTCTGCAATAAATAAAGTCTAAATAATCAGTTAGTACCTTAAGATATTTCTTACTGGTGTATGAACTGTAAAATAACTCAGTAAGAAAATATTAGTCACTGAAATAGCACATTGACAACTGTGATTAAATCCTGAATGCTGTAACAGAATAGAAATGTATTTTTATGTTGAGATGTCTAATTATTCATTGTCAGAAAGCAGACCTAAATCCACACAGGGGAATTTTTCAGGGTTTTATGGAGTTAACCATGCAACTATGCCTCACTGTCTTTCACAGCATAGACACAGTTATACGATTAGAAAAGTTTGCTGTATCGTTTCAGATTGAATTCAGCGTCTCAGGGACTTTCTGATTATCTGCATCAATTGTCCTCTGCGCGCTGCCTGGCTGATTGGTGGGTGTAGTCTCCTAGCTCAGTTACAGGGATGGAGGTGCAGTGAGAGCTGAGAATAAGGGCATCGGTAGGTGCGTACCCGAGCTCTCCCTGTTTCTGTTCCTGCTGTAGCTGAGCAGTGCAGTAGCTTGGAGCTTTGTGCCTGAAAATGCTGTTCCGATATCAGACTCTGATTATCCTTAAGGAAATGCTTTATGCCTCTTTTTCTTTTTTTACTGAGAGTTGTGTAGACTTGGGATTTTTTGCCGAATTGGAATATCCTTAAACTCTTCTAAAATGGTTGGATTTTTAAAAACTTTGTGTTTTACTCTATTACCTGCATCTACCTTTTTTCTTTGCAAACCATATCCCTGCCATACCTTCCCTTCCTTACTGCACTTGTTATCTTTTTGCATTTCTGTTCTAATTCTTTTTTTTTTTTCCTAAATGCGAATTGGCTGGTATCGTAATCTGAACAAACTTTAAAAACAAACTTACATTATTATGATGATGAATATGTCACACTTGAAAATAAACTAGTTAATCTGTGGAATATATTTCAGCATGTTTTGTATAAATATAAAAGTGCAGTAAAACTCCACTGGGATAAACATGATAACAAATAAATGCTGGTTCTAAGATTGTACAGTTCCAGTCTAACATTTAGTCATTTTTATTATTATATTTGGGTTAAAAATGGAAAACAACCCCAGCAGAGGGATTCCCTTGATACTCGGTGGAGTTTTGCCTGCTCCCTGGCAGGACATAGAGGTAATTTTATTCTAGAAGCTTTTGAATGCTTTACAAGTAATGGAATCCAAGTGGGAAAAGCATATTCCATATTTTAGTTCTGACATTCTCATAGAAAAGAATATATAAAAAAAATTAAAGATTCAAAATACTTGCCTGTGATTCAGTACCTAAAGACTTTCTGGTGTTTTTCAGAATTCCCTTGAGACCTATAAATGCTTCTGAGCTAGAAGTACCCATTGTAGCTGTAGTCACTTATGCCACTTTATCAAACTAACGAGCCATTGAGTGATGCTATTTCCAGGTTCGATTCTACTGGGGAGGGAAAGTAGAAAACAAAACTGAAATTTAGACAGAATGGAATTTGTAAGAGCTAGGACAACTAGAATTTATTAATTCATCCACTCCAAAGCTTACCAAAAATAATCTTCTTCCTTCAGCTTTTCTCTATAAATCTCACCATCATTCACAAAGTCTGTGCCTATAGAAAAGGCTGTAGAATTTCAGTACATGCAATGCCTATCAATTTGCCACAAAAACATCTTTATTTGATTTTCTCTTCTCACAGTCATCGTTTCTGCAAAGGTCCATAAAAGAGGAATATTTTCTTGTCAGTAAAAAGGACTTCTGTTTATATCTTGGCTATTAGAGATCAAACCTCTCCAACTTTCAAATGAAAAGATTTTTTTTCAGCTAGATTAGCTGGTGATAGATACAAATAAAAAGAAAATTCCTTTTGTATTGCATAATTATACATCAGTTATTAAATGCTATGTCCTGGGAATTGGAGCTACAGCTCCTGATGAGTGCATCAGTGGTTTGGTTTTTTCTTTTAAAAAGAAAGTCTTATTCCAATTTTAGTCTTACTACTCAAGTGAGCAAGAGTTGAGTTTCTTTTTATGCTATTGTAGATTATAACATTGTTAGAATGATAAAGTATATGAGGCATTTTGTGTGCAAATTTTAATTAACTTGCATATGACACATGACACAGAGAAGAAGGATGACTCCAAATCCTTTTTGACACAAACAGTGTGCAAAGATCTCTGCATTTGAGCTATATAAACATATTGCTATTTTGCAAAGCACTGGAGGATGTTCCAAACAGAAAATTCTATCTACCTGTCTTTAATTATCAAGTTATTTATCTTGGTCAGTTCTGATGTAAAATAACAACAACAACAATAAAGTATTTTGGTTTTGCACCACAAGTTATTGGTACTGTTCTTGAACTCTGTACTATTCACTGCAAAAAAAGATAGTAAACCAATTTATATCCATTTGAAAGAAGTCTTCAGCTTTGTGTTCATGTCACAAGATATTAGTGCTTTATTTTTTCAGGCACTGAAAAGATCATGAAAAAGGTAACAGACATGTGGGGGCAAAATCTTAAGTTCCTTTAGAGTAACTCTGCATGCAGAAAGCACACCTAGGGAAGTACTATCTGAACTTCAACTGCTTGCCATTTTAGATTTACAATTAAATCTTTATTATGGTAATACTCCCCATGGCCATATGTGTTTGCTTTCCAGGAATCTTCTAACAAATTCATTTCTCCATTATCAGGATTCATGAGTTTCAGAGAGTATAGCAGCATATTCATTGAAAGCAAATTTTAAATTTGCATTGGAAACTTGAACACAATTCTTAAGTTTATTCAGTCAAGAATTAGAAACATAAGAGCATCTTCCTGAAGAAAGCAGAATATCAAAGACATAAAATATATTTGCTCACAAAGCACCACAGAATTAAATGTAGCCCCACAAACTATTTTCTGAACATATACAGTGGAAAAAAATATTTTAATGAGAAGTTTAGAAATAGACAAAAAGAGAAGTATCTAGGGGATAAAAAAAAAAATAACCCAGATCTGTGGGTGACCAACCTGAAAAATCTTATGGTAATGATAAAACTGTGGTGAAAATGAACCTCTCATAACTAGATTCTACTTTTGAAGGAAATTGTCTGACCCTGTTAAATTTTCAGGATTTCATGTAAAACATAAAGAAAAATAAAAATAGAGATTTTTCTATTTTTTTTTCCTTGGAAAATGGAACGTGAAACATTATCTACAACATGTTACCTTCTCTCCCTTTCTCCTTTAGGACCAGTGTAGCTCTTAGGATTTGCTGCAAAAGCAATGCTTTTGGGAAGACGCTTTGCACGGTGTCAGTGGCCGGGAGAGGGTGCTCTTCGGCTGGATTTCTCATTTCTTTCAGTTTATACGGAACGACTGGTACAATTGAGTATACTTTGAAATCTCCCTCCACACATTATTTTATTTTAGACTCATTAGTGTGAAATTCCATTTTAAATAGCATAGCCTAGCTCTGAAAACTTCAATGCCAGCATAAATTCTTGCTCAGCTATATTAAGCAGAACACCGAACAAGTTTAAATTCCAGAGGTCCTTTGTGTCTCTTGACTGGTTGCTACCTACATCTGATGATACAAAAGTATCTTCAGGTAATATATTTGCTGTTCCCTGGGGTTTTTGTAAAATTCTTATGAAAATGAGGTACACATCTTGAAAGACTATTTCAGTGAATGCTCACAAAGAAAAAAAAAAGCAAAGAAACAAAACCACACACCAGAGTCAGCAATTTTTCAATTTAAAATAACTTGACTGCCATTATCTAATTAACAGTCTCCCCCTCCTTGGAGATAAATATATTTACCTGCAATTTGCATATAAGAGGAAATTGAGGCAAGGGAGACTTGGCAACGAGGCTGAAGGCACCTTCAGAACCAGCTGCCCAGAGAAGATGCTGCTGTTTTCATGTCCTTGTCATCACTTCTCATGCAGGATATTTCTACCTCTGCCACCTTACAACAGGGCAGTCATCAGAAATGCTCCCCACTCTGTTTCAGTTAATGCATGTGTATAAATCACCTTTGCTCACTGGTGGATTTTGGGTGGAAGGAATTGGGAAACACTCATCTGGCTCTGCTTGTGGGGGGATTCGGGCTGGCTGCTCCCTAGTAGCCTTTCTGCTTACATAGCTGCTTCAAAGTTAATTTTTACTTACACCCTTATGACTGCAGCTCAGATTTATAAGACAAGGACTGTCAGACACACCTTATGATATCCTGTAGTAATTACTTACTAATGAGTCCTCAAGGAGATTAGGGCTCACCCCAGCTTTGTGGGACACAGTTCTAGCCCCATTTTAATTGCTGGGGAAGGAGATAACTTACCGCTTTCAGGATCTCCAGCTTGTTCTCTACATACTCAAATGGGCATTCAATTCCAGGCAAGATTTGTCCTGTGTGATGGGTCAGCATGAAGCATACATATTTGTGTCTGCCCCTCTGCCCAGGACTGACTTTTACTCCGAGTTATTCTTTTGACTCTGCTGCTGAGAACTGGAAAACTACACTGAATGCTTCAAAATACATGGTTGAACGTTCTAAAAGAGCAGTGCCAGCTGTGTCAAAGAGTATCAGGTGAAATTGTCAGGCAGGGACGAGCCATGGCACATAGGACAGCCCTGGGGCTCAGGGACAGAGGGAGAATTCTCATTGATGTATAGAGGTTTAAGATTTTGTATTGCTGATCTTTCAATCACAATAAAATTCAAAAAGAAAGTGATACCTACAACTATTTGTTACCTAAGGCCTCTCCATCTTAAACATCTCCAAAGTTTGACTATGGTTAGTAACAGTAAGCAGCTACCGTCCACCCTATACAACGTATTGTTCCTTCATAATGTCTGGGGTGCAAGCTTAAATTTATCAGTGTTGCTGAATTAGAGTCAGAAAATTCTGTGATTCATAAACCACCCAAACATACATCTAAGCATAAAATAGTTGGTTGCCTTTTACCTTCTGAGAAAAAAAAACCCCAAGCCTGTACATTTTTCTAGCTGACACTCTTTGAAAATCAGCAGAAGTTAGTGTAGAACATTTCAGGGAGAGGTGCTCAACAATGTGTAGAATATAGGGAACAGACCGCTTTTGTGTGGGGTTCAGATTAGTAACATCTCCTTTTCATATTCAACAAAACTTGAACTTGCACATGCTGTGGTGCCTTTGCTTCTCAGTTTATACCACAGCTGTTCTGTGCAGTAGGTAAAACGAAAGGTTTTAATGAAAATTGACATTGCTGCACCTTGTGCTGCTAGTGACAGTCCTGGTGAAAAGTATCAAGAGAAGTGTGGAAGCCCACTGCAAGAGCCTGCCCTCCTCTTTGTGTCCCAGCATTAATGTGCTTCATAATTTGGCAAGTGAAAAAACTCCCTTGACTTTATTTTTTAAATGAAAAATGATTTTTCTGACAAAAATCACGGTGCAAAGCATGCAAACTAATAGTTTTCATTGCTAATTTTGGCTGAAGATTGAAGGAACAAAAGGTCGGTCATTCAGTACTTTTGAAGCTATCAGCAAACAGGGACATTCTCCATCACTTCCCAGTGAAATGTTTCCGGCTTTTCAAGGAAAAATAAAACAGGTTCACAGATCCAACTTTTCCAATTAAAAATCAATTTTTCACAGAAAGCCATTCTGATTAGTTTTAATGAGAGGTAAGCAATCGTAAATGACATCCTGTGCCTACAAATTATGCATTTGGGTTCAGAGCTGCCCTGCAGCCTCCATTTAACACCAGAAGGACCTGGTTCACAATCTTGTTTTGTTCCACTTTGACATTTCAAGGATTCACAGGAGCCGGTTTACTGCAGGGCAATGCCCATTAACCCTGCCTAGCAGGGCACGTGAATTCTCAATTACATGATGCCGTGTGCCCTCTCCTCATCCACTTTCCCATTTAAAGCTTCACTTTTCTGTGATAAAGAAATTAAAATAGTTACAGGAAACCATTGCACAGTGTAACTGGGCAGAGTCACTGCAGTGATTTTATGTCCTGAGATTGTGTTCGCAGCATTTGGGGCTTTGCTGTGCAAAAGGGAACATAGTGAACTATCCAGCAAGCTTTAGCTGTAATACTGCCCATATAGATTTCATTAGTCTATAATTTCCTTATGTATGTTGGAGGTAAAGCTTAAATGATCTTAAATCATGGGGAAGAAAGCATGGCTTAAAACTGCATTTTCTCCCCAACTAATTTGGTGCACTCAGCCAATAAAAAAGCCCTTCCATTCCAGATTACATTATTTATAATTGTAAATATAATTATGAATACATAAACTGAGCTACTGAGGCATGCATTTAATTCCAAAACCTGAAGTCATGTTTCTACCAACTTGTTATAGTAAAAAGGGTTTCCTACTGTTAAGGAATTGCAGAACTTCTGTATCTTCCATTATTCTGATAAGGATCATTTTTGTTTACTGCTGCTCAAAAGTGTACTCAAAAAGCAACCCAACTCAGGGAAGAGAAACATATCAGAAATGATTTCATAAATATAAATCCTTTGAAAATATTCTGAGGAAGTCCCATATTTGCCAACTAAAGGGGGGATGCTGGATATAAGAGCGAGTGGACAAGATCTAGCTGAAGATAGCACAGCAGCCTGTGGCCACAGCCAGTAGCAATGTTGGCACATTTTTATATGTTTTTATGCTCTTCATTGTACAGGCAGAAACAGAATGACAATCCTTGCCTGGAGGAGTTTACAGCCCCCGTAAGATCAAAATGCAGTGAACTGGCAGAAAAGAAAATGAATGAGATGCCTAAAGAGAGATTTCACATTTGAGATTTCACAATTCTGGGTTTTTTGGTTGTTTTTTAAAATTGAACATTCAACTGCCAAAGTTCTCCAAATCCATTGTTCTCCCCCTCCGCCCCCTCCAATCCCACCAGTTTGGAACTAGTGTTGTAATCTGGAAAACACATGAGGGAGCATAGAAATTCCACAGACACTTGATCAATCCTTAACCTAAAGACACTGTTTAGTCTGCAGCTGCCACACCGTGCTGCAGTGCTGGGAACACCTGAATGATATATGCAATTCCTGCATATTGTGCAGAGATTCCTATGAATCTCTGGGATAAATAGCACAAGAGGTTTTTCATGTTAAATAGGAAGCCAAACAAAGCAGCTGTTCTTCACAGATGCACAAATGCATACCTGATGAAGAAAGAAAGAAATACAAAAATACAAGGGCTGACCACCACCTATTATCACTTCATTACACGTTATTTAAGTTACATGAGCATTTGGTGGCTTCAAGCAGGATCCATGGCTTTACTGTACAAGGTGCTGAACAAAGACAAGAGACAGTCTGTCTCCTGAAAACCTTGAGAAATAACTGTAAAATGGCAAACAACTAAGACCATATGGACATGTAAAGCAATAGTAGGAAGCAGGAATCAGCACAGCAGCAGTTCAGCATGACATGAGTTTTGATCTGCTTATGAGTTGAATGGATTCAGGCTACAGTTGATAAGCTTATCTTGAAGTAAGACAGAAGTTCGGCTGCTGAAATTCCTACCATTTCACTGTCATTATACAGCTGAAAGTCAAGAACTGTCAAATTACATGAATAATATCTATCCATATTTAATACAGTGAGCTGTTGACAATTGCCTCTCATCCTTCCCTTCAGTGCATGAGCCCCATGAAAGAGTTAGAAATTATCAGACTGAATATAGGTAAATCTGTGGCCACAGAACCACGTTTCAGATAAGAAACTCACTCTGTCTAAAATGGAGAAAAAGAGGAGATAGCAGCAAACACAAAAAACCTGAGAGATAATTCTTCCTGGACCACAGCAAGAAAAAAATGTTGGTGATTGTGCTGACACTACTAATGTTACAAATACTAGGATAATGCAGACTAGACTTTTTTTCCCTCTCCCCATTTAGAAACAATCACATTATATCTTCCTATAAGATATGGAAAGATTGTTATCTCACATAATGAAAACCAAATGACAGGCAGATAAACTTAGTAGCTGTTTATAAAGTCTTGTACAGTATTCTCAATGGTATACAGATAAGAAAATCACATAATTGAAATGGCTACAAACAGCATTAAAAAAGCATATAAGAAGAAAATAAGGAGATCAAATGCAGAAGGCAGACAAATTTTAGATTAATGATGGAGGCGTTCTTGTAAGGCAGTTTGATTTCTCATGGGAGTTGAGCACCTACCTCTCCTCTAAGTGCATGTTGTCTGAACTTGCAGCCCTGCTGTCCTCCTCCAGTGACCCCCTCGTTGTCCTTGCCTGTCTCAGAGGACTTCAAGGCTTGACAATGTAGCTCCTGGAACAAACACTGTTTTGCCTTTATTTTAAACTGCTCTTTAATGTCTTCAAAGGTATCCTTGCTTGAGCATCTTTAGAAAGAGTAAATGAAAGGCATTAGCTGCTTCTTTCTGCTTTCTCCAGAAATTTGAAACACTCAAGTGCTTTCCTATCTAAATAAACAGCAACGTACATTCGTAACTTTTTCAAGTACAGAAATACCAGGGTAACATTTTAAACTGTAGGTAGAACAGCAGCATAAGAGCTTCTCCATTGAGGTAGATTTAAACTGAAAATACATTGTTAATGTGAGATTTGCTAGAGTTCTCAGACCTCACAGAAGAACACAAAATGAAGTCAGAGGACATGTGTTGAGTACTCCAATGCAACATCTCAGAGCAGCTAGAATTCAGGTCAAAGTAGAAGTCCTAACACTGCAATAATCTCTAATTAGAGGAGAAAAAAAAATCAGCTGGACAAATGAGCTAAATTCATAAGAATCTTGAACAAACATCTCAAGCATTAATCATTTATATAGAAAGAAGAAGAAAATCATCAAAATAATTGAGCAATTGCAGACAAATGCCACAATGCCTTGTATTGCCAAAACCTCATCACTGGAAATGTATATGTCTGATTTCCAGGTTTATTAATGAAACAAAAAGGCATCTATGATAGATAAATAATACATCATATGGAATTCACACAGTCTATTTATAATAGAGATCAGTGACACCTATCAACTCATATAAATCACATCATGCATATTTTGCCTAGTCTGCACTTTGTCAATCTCTGCTTCCTATTTCATTGCTGAAATAGTTACATTTAACAAAAAAGTAACACACAGAACAGTTGAAAGAAGTAATTTAAAAAAAAAATATCCCTGAAAAAGCATTTAGAAGAACAGCAGGGATCAACCATGTTTACACATTAATGGTAATAATACTGTACCCCCTTTTACTTTTTACAGTTATTTAATGAACGAATTCTGATGTTACAGCCATACAGCAGGTATTTAGCTTACAGATCGGCAACTGAGAATTAAGGTCATACAATGAATCGAGGTCACGGAATGAGTCAGTGGCAGATTTGGGACTAGAATTGGGGTATCCAACCTTCTGAACTGTAAAGCTGAATTATCTTCCATCCCTGACCTGTGTCCTGGTGAAAAAAAAACCCATGGGATGAACTGGGTTCTTTGAAAAAGAAGTTTATTTTTGAGTGCTTACAAACATCACCATTAAAATGTAACTTAGGTTTAGAAACATCATTCACAAACAGTTTAAATAAGTTATTTTGCAGAAGAATTATTTACCATAAGAAAATATAGACATTTGTAAATCAGTTCGGAGATCTGTAGGGAAAAAGTTACTAGCTACATCATCAGAAATGGGGTCTAAGGAAGCTGAAAAACCTGGATTTTGCATGCAGCTTTTAAAAAGTAATTAGTGATCTAACATAAATAGACGTCACTGGCTGTAGTAATGTCTGTGGCAAATAAATAACAGTCGAACACAATAAAACTCCCTGTAATGTACTCGGTTGTAATATTGATGGCAGCATATGGCAAACATCTGACAGCTGTTAAACAGATGTGGCAATTAGCAAACCTTATGGTCATGCTGTTAAGATTATTATGCAACACGTTCTCCAGTAAAATTAGATGACTTCCTACTTTCTGTAGCTTTACACATGTGGAGTGCTAGTCTAATGTCCCATTTAGGCAATATTGTTAGCTAATGTCTCCTAACCCATATTTTTTTAGTTGATGCCTCATAGAAGATTTAGAGAAATCCAGAATTTAAACAAGAACAATATCAATTCAGCTGTGTAGCAGATACTTCAATTATAATAGCTAATGGACAAATTGAGAGATAAAAAGACTTTTCTATCATGTTGAAATTCAATGAACAGTTTTCAATTAGGCTCTGAGTATAAAAGGGAAAAAAGAAAGATACTTTTCCTTGATGTTAACATTGCGGGAAAAGATGAGAGTAACTTTGCTTTTTCATTATACAGAAGAGGTGCATATAATGATGCATATTTAAATTATAAATCAGGTCACTATCTGCCAAATGAAAGCAATATCAATTAGAGCTAGGGTGGATCAGCCTTTAAAACTCCTTATATTTAATGACAAAAGTATGACTGTTACCCTCACCCAGCCAACAAAGGGATAATTTAAGGCAGTAAGAAATCAAAGAGTGATGTCACAAAAATAAGCCCTCACAGCTTTTTGGATAGTATTATTATAATTAATAGACTCCCAATGACTTTTTTTTTTGCAGGTTATGGGCTTTCACAAAAGCATTTATTGCAGGCATAAAATATAAAACTCTAAAGAGTGGGTTTGACTAAGGTTGACTTGAGGGTCCTTAGCCTTTCTACTACAGTAATTCCTGTAAAATAATAGTTTCATTTATAGGCTCAATTTATAACGTTGAATTTATGCCAGTTCATCTGATATCAATCATGATAATAGCATGATCTATTGTATGTCACTTGTGCTAATGCAAATTAAATATCATTACATTACAAAAAAGCCCTATGTTAAAATAACATTAAGTGTGTAATTTTAACAAAAAAAAAATTAAGGATGAATTAACAATTTGCAGTGAACATATACACAGATAATAAATGTAAAACTATGCATATCTTATAGAAAAATTATATACACGCTGAAAAATGGAAAAGCTAAGCAAAATATAAAATTGATTAAGGCTTGAGTAGCAAGATTAACACTGATTTTCCCCCCTTCATTGTAGTGAAGGTCGAGTAGCAAGCAGCTTATTATTGTTGTTTTTAACCACTATAGTTTTCAGCCCCCATCTTTGACACATGAGTATTAGGAATCAGCTTTTAGAAGACACTTTGGATCTGCAAATAGAGTCCTTTGAATACTCCTATTACATACATTGCATACTTACACACTTATCATTGTATATTTGCATTTGACATTAAAACCATCCAATTCCCATGTCTGTTGAAATTCTCTATAAGTATTGTTAGATAATATAGCTTTGAGTGTAAAGTGCACCCAAAGACTTTTTTTGAAATTGTAAAGTTTCTTTTCTTTTTGTTATTATTAAGATTGAAAATCACTGAAGTCTCTGTTCATTCTTACCTGCAGAAGCGGCAGGACACTATCTAGAATAAGGAAAATACATTTCATGCATAACTGTAGGAATTTTTCCACATAAAATTGGGGAATATATAAAATATTTGTGAAAACCCTTGTGCTGTTTTTTTTTTTTTTTCCTGCACTTTTAGGCTGAATAAGTGTTTATCAGCCATGTCTCTGAGTGTTAGACATTGTTTACACAGTTTAAAACACCTAGCGAGGACTGTTTGCATTTTCTTCTTGAAATGAGGGGTTAGATCACTTTGTCTGAAAATGTTCTTTGTGAATTCTTCTGGGCTTGGAAGTTCTGCAGATCCTGTTACATTTCATCACTATAGGTTAGACATGGATTTGTTTTTTAAAAGACACTTGCAATACTAAAATATTGCCCATCCTATTACCACAGTATCTGTGGCACTCTGTGCTGTGGTTCCAGTAACACTCCTGGAGACACTTATTACCTTACAATGGTTATACATACTTCCTTTTATTATAATGTCTGAGTGCTTTGCAATCATTATTATACCCACCTGTTTATTGATGATTATTAAAACATCAGAAAATGCTATTACTTTCCTTTACTGATGGGGAAATGAAGCACAGAGAGGCCCAAGTCACACAGAAATCAACTGCAGAAAAGCGACCACAACCCTCCCAAATCTCCAGCCAATGCAGTATTCCTCTCTTCTTTCTAGGAACTTTCATGGAAAAAAAGACAAATAATTTTTTAGATTGTGGCTGCTTCAGTTAAACTGAGATTGGCTTATGTTTTAATGTGGTACCATTCACTGCTTCATGATACCTGGAAGGAATGAAACATGAAAGTCCTTGCAGTGTGCTCAGTGGCACTTTATATTTGGGTCCAGCATCTCTGGGCAATACTTCTCCCCTTGACCAAATGACATAATGAACTGCACTCTTTATAGGTGTACAGAAGAAACTCAGAAGATCAAACCTAGCAAGAGGCTTTGCACATCTTCTGTTACACAACAGACTGCTCTCCAAAGGCATATTCATTATTTCACAGTTTTTCTCCTTCAAATGGCGGCATTGCTTGTTTTGGGAGCAGAACTGACACTCTTCACCGCTCATCGCTACAGATGTTAGAGAGATTCTTTAATGTTGGAAGGAAACACAAACCTCCTAATGGAGATCTTGGCAGCTAAGTGAAAGGAAAATAGATTGTTTTAAAACATATTTATAGGTCTTTTAACATATATATGCTCTGACAGTGATTTGGTAGTTTAAAAAGTCTTATTATTAAATTTGTTTTAAAATCTGTTTACAAAGTCTCATATTCTTCTTTTGTTATGTAGTTTATGTATTAAAATGCTGAGCTTTCAATAGCATTTGAACATACTTCAGCCTACTTTCATGTACATTTTGAAAATTGTACCCAAAGTTAAATAAAGTCAATGTTTGTGCTGAATTTAATTCTTTCCAACAAGATGAGGCCAAGTGTTTAACAGCTTTCAAAAGGTCTTAGACATTAATTTACATTTATATATGAGTAATTTTAAGTCTCTCTGTCCATGACATAATTCTTCAGATGATAAGGCAACCAGTAAACCATAAAGATGTGTACTTTTGCACTTAGTCTATACATCTGCTTAATGTTGAAGAAATGAGCAAATCTCTGTTCACGTTATGAAAGTCCAAACATATGGAAATATCTGCTATGTTGGGAATACAGTTATGACAAAACCTTTATTCTCGTTTCTACCCACTGCAAGAAGCTTAATGTTAGATAGTGGCAGAATAAACCAGTTGCAAGATTTTTCTTGTGCTTTTCCCTCTAACATCACGTACTGGCTGGTGTCAGGGACAAGAAACCTCAATTGTGCATCTGGTTGCAAGTGGAAGTTCTGTGGTAACATCCAGAAATGATTCTTTAGAAAATACAGAGTTTCTGAGGTAGCTTCACTTTCCAGAGGAAGCTGACACCTTTCTAAATGTGTCCTGGCTATTCCATTAATTATTCAGTCTGCAAATCCTTTATTAGGTGAATTTAACTCACTTTTTCTGTTCATTGATTGCCCCCTAACACTTCTTAGTTTCCTCTTTGAACTTATAAAGTGGTTACTTTTTCTGAGTAATTTTTAGGACCAGATTCTTCACAACACCAAACTGTTCATATCTGCCCACAGCTGCATATGTGAGGCTTCTCAACTGTTGTTATAGGTGTGACAGGTCTGGGGTTTGCCTATTACTCATAAACCTCAAAAAAGGGTGAAGAGACATGTCAGAGTTTCATCATGCCTAGTTCTGTACTGTGAACTACCCTTTAAGGACTCTGAATTTACAAGATAATCCAGCAGCAGAGGCAGGCACAAACCTGACTGTTGTGACCCCTAAGGTAGCTGGTTGACTGTCTTCTGTTCACTCCAGCGGAGCAGTGAGAATCCTGCCCCAAGTCTGCAAATCGATGCAAACAACTCACTAAGGTTATTTGACCTGAAATATAATCAGAAGGCATAATTTGCAGTAACCTCCTTGAAATGTTGCATTGCTGTAAATAAAAATCAGGGCTCATGGTATTGAAAATGCCATGAAACAGGGCAATAGCCATCTGAAAGTGCTCTTTTTCCTATTTGACAAGAGGATCAGGAACGCACCTTTAAGTAGTTGATAGAAAACTCAAGAGGTAGAAACAATTGGGTAACTGTCCGAAACTCTTAGGGAGGTCATAGATATACATTATCTTGGGTTTCATATTTGGTTGGTAGAAGCAGCAAATGCACTCACAACTAATTCTATTCATTGGGAAATAAGAACAGAAAGAAGATGGAATGGAAAAGAGCAGCATCAAAAGTGCCAGCACCAGGAAGAGATAAAACCAAATCAGTATTCAAATTACATGCATGTCTCAATTTTGCTTTGTTATTGTGTCACTATTTTGAAAAGCCCAAATTATGCTCATAAAAACTTAAGCTATCCATACATATGTATGAAAGTATTCAGCTTCAGCAGGGTTGAGACAGACAAATCTGGTAGTAGGTTTCTTTTCAGGTTGTGAGAAGCAAATAATAATCAAGTGTAGTTGAGTCGTGTGAGATATTGGAGTCCTGGAACCACCTCCTTTGTCTTGTTCTTCTCCAAGAGACAGGGAACAATATGAGCATATTTTTCTGTCCCATCTGGGGACTCATTCCAGTTTTCAGTGAAGATAGTGGCAAATTGTCATTGAATTAAATGAATGAGACCAAAGTCTTTGTCAATATGCTGCTACAATAATTAATGTTTTCCCACAGTGCCCAACATATGTACCTCAGGAGTTAGGAGATAGAGTAGTTTACGTGGGATGGCTTCTACAAATGCAAAATTCCATATATGTTGCATCACAAAGTTATAATAAATATTTTCTAAGGACATAAACCCCATCTCACATTACCAAGTATGCATGGGGTCTACTGGGTGCCTCTGGGTACAGATTTCCAAGAGCTGTGGCCTCCACTGCTCGCATTGTCCTCCTGTCTTCAGATCAGAAGTTAACAGGGATTTAACAGATCTGAATAGATCAGGCACGTTTAATCTCTTTAAGGCTACAAAATTAGTAACCAGAGATTCAACACTGTCACATTTGTTCAGTTAAAAGGTATTTTAGAGAATTTAGCTCTTAAAAACATTATTCATGTATGTATATCTTACCTGATATGCAGTCACCTTCCAAACAGAGATCCTTCTTACAGATCAGTTGAAGAGACTCCTTCTGTGCCAAACCACTGGGACTGTCCAACCTCTTGTCTCCAGAAGCTTTTATAACATTTCAGTGTTCTCTAGATCTTCAGTGTACAAAATAGTTGTCATTTATATTTACTCCAGGCATTTGCCACCAGAGTGCTTTTCTGGACAATGCTGTTTTATTGAATTCTCCTATTTAAAAGTTTCCACTTATGTATGATCACTGTGATTGTTCTACAGGGGCTTGAAATCCAAATGTACAATGACCTCCCCTTTGTGTGCAGGTGAAAATCTGTGCTCATAAATTGGTTGCAAATCAGTCTTTGTAGCATAATTTCATACCAGCACTACATACCTCACAGAGACTAGTTAGGATTCTTTTACTATTTTAAGTCTGGGACCTGAATCTTTTACCTGACACAACTTCTGCTCAGAGTAACATTGTCATATATTTTTGGTTTATTTTTGTGTGCTAGTACCCAGGACATTGAGTCACAGATCAAGATCCCACTGAGCTGTACAAACACAGATCATACAGACAGTGCCTGCCCTAGAGAGCAATATTTTAGAAGAGATTTTATAAAAATAAAATTACAGTTTACTGAAAGGCCTGAGAAACAGCCCATTTATATACCTGCAGTAATTACATTTTGGCAGCATAGTCCTGAGGTGTATGTACATTTGCAGACTTTCCTTATTGTGATGGAGAATGTGGATAATAAAGTACACATCTGCATTGTCTCCTCAAAATTGCTCACCTTTGAATGCTGAGTGCAAGGATATAAAAGACAACAATAATATTTAACAATTCTGTAGCTCTTTACAACTTCCAAGAACTATAGAACACTGATTAATCCACAGCACTCTACTGGGGAAGGCAAGTTACTTCTACTATATACATCTTCTTGACAAGGCAAGATTGTCCCCTGCAGTGTATCATCCAACACTTTCTCCACAGTTGATTGGAGTGTGCGTTTTATTTATCTATTTATCTATTTATTTAGGAAACTCACCTTGAACTTCCTGTTCTATAAAAATAGGAAAAGTTTATTCACATATAAACACATTATAGACAGCCTAAAATATGAGCTACAATGTGCTTGCTTAAAACATTTGCATCCTGTAAGAAAAAAACAATGGAAACATATGCTACAGCAAATAAAAAGTAAGAAACAAGTGCAGATTCAGATGACTAGAAATAATGTTGGTAATACTCATGTCACCAGAAACTAGAAGAGTGATGATCTGTATGACTGAAAGGAAGCAAGTGGGCGGTGAGAGCAGAAAAGGGTTGTCAAGCATGAAGATAATGTTACAAAGACCCACGCTTTAGATTTTTAAAGCTGAGTAAAGAACTAAGTCACACAGTTTCAAATGAAATTAGTGGAACTTTCATGTACTCAAGTCAAAATTGCATATAGAGAGATTTCATATAAAACATAGTATGACATGGAGTATTCATAATGGCCAGCATCAAGTAGAGACGACAGATGTTAAAGGCAACCAGTGAAGCAAATATCCAAATTAAGATGTCTTTGCTGTTACTTTTCCCAGTCAAACTGACCAGATGAATTAACTCGTAATTGAGGGTTTGAGTCTTACCCCTTTAATCTGTTTTAACAGAAATAAAAAAAAAAAGAAAAAAAAAGATCCTGGAGATGGCTGACTGTCCCAGCTTGTCCACCTTCACTTCAGCTCTGTTCTTACACCATTGTCACTTCAAAAATATGTTCAGTCATGTGGCTGATAGTAAACATGAGTAAGTGGAGTTCATCTGCTTCTAATTTGGACACTATAATGTCCCATATTGTAAATGTTAAACAAATGATTAGGCCTACAATTTTGTCACTGCATCAGGGCTTCTCAGTCTCTTCTTCCTACAGACACCTTGAGTGGCTTCTCCATGCTGTCTCTCAGAGAGGAAAGGCAAGGGATTCGCAGCTTCTCTCTTCCTTCTCTTTCCTTCAGAAGATCCATTTCTATTGAAACTTCTAGAGAAATTGCCCAGTGTTTGAAAGGCAGGGTGATGGTCAGTTTAAGAGCTTTGAATCCAGTTTATAGCATGCATGTAAAACCAGTAACATGTTTATTAATTGCATATATTTGACTGCTTTCCCTAACTTTTATACTGTCTTAGACCTCAGCCCCTAGTTTTGATTAGAAACTTGTAATATAAATATTCAATAATAACAACCGTAATAAAAATGGGTAACGTAGCCCCACCCCATCCTTCAGGAAAATTTTATTCCACGGAATGATTGCAAAGTAGCCCCAATTTTAAGTGCTTCTGCTTCAATCTTCCACATATTTCTTAGGAAGATTAGAATATTCTCCCCTGTTCTGTGATGAATTAACTGTGTTTGGTCATATTTTTTGAGGGGGGCAGGGGGAATTACCATATCACTGTATGCACAAGAGATCAACTGTATGATTAAAAATATTTATAATACTGATGTGGAAAAGAATGATATGTTAAACAGATAAGCATATAATAATGCATGTCTTACCCATAAAATTTAATTTATCCCTTGGGCAGGGCATAAACTTTGCTCAAGAACAACATGTTTTCCATCTATAGATTGCAGAGCTAAACTGCTTAATTTTACAGCAAATTGATCACTGCAGTAATATTTCAGGAGCAAAATGATCCTCAACAGTCAGTTCAGTTTCAAAAGCCAAAATTTATAGTTCTGCTTGTGATTTAGTGATAAGTTTTTTTAACATATTGGGCATTTCATCACTTTCTATCGGGAGTCAGCGTTGAACCAACAAAGAAATATTTTTTGAAATCAACAACAACAACAACAATAAAAAAAGGAACATAAATAATATACATCCAACTGACAGAAGAGTTTAATATTCCCTTCAGACTGGTAGGAAATTACTTAGATTCCTGTCCTTGTAAACATGTGTCCTGGCCCATACAGGAGATGTGCTGCACTGCTGCATGGGTGGAATCACTCAGACTCTGGAGCCCAACTGCCTTTCTGAGCACTAAGGAAACCATTTCATTTATTTTCCCAAGTGGCTAAACTTCATTTTACCCAATGCAAATAAAATTTAGTAGATCTAAAGTTATTTGACACTTTTGATATGTTTAAAATAAATGCAGAGAGATTTAATGATGTGAAAGTTCATGACTCAGTAAAGATTGCTCCCTAGCTGGGGTCTTAGGATAGACACCTATAAAATCAAATTATTATAATCACAGGAGTCATGAGAAAAAAGTAGGCCCTGCTGAGCTCTATTCACAGAGTTTTTGCATTCATTAAACTCCTTCTAGTTATGAAACAAAGGGACGAGGTAGGCTGAAATCTCAAAAGGTTTTATCAAGTGATTCTTTGCAGCAGCATTTTGTGATTACTACAGTGAATTTTTAGAAATTCAATTCATATGCCAAGAGAAGAGAAAAAAAGACACGTCTTCTTCGTTACCTCAATGCAGTAGTAAATGCTCATTTTTGAACAATAACCTACAAAATTATAGACACTGCAAAAAGAAAAGCAAATGTATGGATTATATTTGTTCTGTTTATCAGAGGGTGTTATTCAGTTACTTCTGGAGTAAGCTACTGAGAAAAGCATCCAATTTAAAGACATGCATGATGCAAAGGTCAGGCTTTAAAGGGCCAACTCCCACTGACTGTTGTTGGGTGTGATTTAGGAGAGAAATAGCTTCAAAAATCCTTCCACAAACATACATATATCCCACATCTACTTTGATACCTCATCAGCATTGCTGTGTGGTTATATTTTGGTGACTGGCACATACTTACACACAGGAGAACATGTATATGGCTGTTTTATAATCAAGAAGATTATTTCCCAGAGCTGCTATTGCCTTTATGCACATATCTGCACACTGACCTGGGACACACTGAATGGAGACATGGTAATTAGGTCATTTGCTTGGCCTGATATTTCTTTGGAGGCTTAAAGGGTAAAATGTCTCTGTATACAGTGCAGAGTGTGATGGTATGTTTTTCATGTTTGTACTTTATAATATAAACAAGAGAAAGGAAAGGATCAAATGCCAACATTATTTTGTGAGGAAAACAATAATTATGAGTGCATATTTCACCTGCAATTATTTACAACTGGAGTTTAGATCAGGGAGATGTCTAAATCTGTGATGGAAGTACGCAGTCAGCAATGCAGACACACTGTCTGGCCACAGTCTGTTTGGCTCAATGGGATTATGCTGGGGAAGAAGATGCCAAGCATTCTGGCTCCCTTTAAAAACTGAGGCAAAAGATTTCAGCTGCAGGCTCAACTGATTTAAATGCACATGTTCTTCTTCAGTCAGTTACATCCCTTAGTTGGCTGAGCATGGAAACTCTCCCCATGTTTCTGCTGATAAGCACGCATGCAAATAATTTAGAAACATGGGTCCATATCCTCAGCTTGTGCAGGGTTACTGAGAATGGTGGATAAAAGGTGGTTCATGTTAGTCAATATATCAAATGCATTTTTCTAAAGCTCAAAATTCAGCTTTGGAAATACATGCAAGACTTCTGATGGAAGAATGCACTAGAGGTTGTCAGTTTTCTTTTAATTACAGAGTTAAGTATGGGAAATCTTTTACCTATCAGTTGCAATTAAAGAATAACCATCTGTGGACAATTCAGTGGATTTGTTTTAGTTTGCATCATCTTTCTCAGGTGGCTTTCCCATAAAAATCCCTTCTTTAGGTTTTAAGTTTTACAATTGTGCTTCAGGACCCCATTAGCTCTCTTGCAACTTGGAGCTGTAGAAACCATGGTAAGAGACAGCATGAATGAGTGTGGATCTGGACTGTGTTCAAATTGGTTGTGTGTGCACGTGCTCAGAATTGTCCATTCGCAGTAGCCACACCAAAAAGCATGAACACATTGGTGGTGATAAATAACCTACTGTAATTGTGCTTGTAAATGAATGTCCAGCAAGATATTTTCATGAATGTTTGCATTTGTAATGACCGTGTCTGCACCAAAATCTTAAAGTGGAAATGAGGAGAAATTGCTGCATGCCGAGCCCACATTTTGAAGTACAAAATGCTATCAAGTTCAGGCTTTTAGGAAAACAAGTTCACATTTGCTTGGTAGGTTCATGAACCCTACGCAAACGTTTCAGTGAACCAGATCACAGTTTTGAAAGTGCCATACCAAGCCTAGTTTCCTATCGGAGACATTTTCTGTGTTGTAACAGCAGGAAGTACAGGGTTAGCTCCCCCTTACCTTTTCCCTCTTTCATGCTTTTGTGAATTCTTGGGTTCTTCAGTTCCCCCCTGCTGTATTTCAGGCTGTGTGTTCTCCTCACATAAAATCCTCTCTGTCTGTATCTCTGTTATTATTCCCTCTAAACTTTCTTTGTTACCTGCTCTGTCTCCTATTATTTCTCTGTGTCATCAAAAACTGACTCCATACTGTCTGCCAATTAGCCTTTGTCTGTCAGCACATTCATCAGCATCCTGAAGAGTGACTGTGAATGGCAGAGCACAGTAGTGCTATTTGATATGCAGCTGTGTGTCCTTGCACATAGATATACCATTACTGATGAAGTGGTAGGATGTAGCTTGGATTTCCTAGAAACAAAACTTTGGTAAGAAGCAGATACAATTAGTAACAAATGAAAGAGAATGAATTAGAAGAAAAGCTCTTTCAAAATCAACAGCTAAGTGCACAGAACTTTTCTGCATTTAAAACAGACTGTTATGAATATGGACTTCCTATGTATGCAAAATAAAAAAGCCTGACATAGATATTTCCAGGAAACAAAGAGAATTAACAGTGTAATCTGATATTACATACCTGCAAGTGAGTAATGAGAATAAAGCTGCTTCTGTACTTGTTACAGGGAAAATAATATGACTTTGGTAGGAAACACACATTGCATTCTTTTGTGGAAATCTATAAGTATGCATTATTCAAAATTCAAATATTAATGATCACATAAATATTCTATGATCTTGGCTATTACTTTCAGAACAAACATTTTAATTTTAAGATGTCATATTTGTAAAAGTTGAATTTTGAGTAAGAAAGAAAGAAAGAGAGAAAGAGAGAGGTAGACCCTTTTAAGGGTGTCTCAGTGTCTTGCCAGGGTATCTTTGCTTAGCAAATACATGGCATGTTTAAATTTCTTTTAGCTCTACAATGTTCACCTGCTAAAACATTTACAATGATACTACTGAAAAAAAAAGAGTATAGGAAGAAATATAAAGAAAATGCATAAGTGTTTGTTTGGATGAACTGTGGATGTCTGGAAGTGCATGCCAGTAGGCAGAGTGGGATTTATGAGGCTGGGCTTATGCGAGTAAGCTTTTGAGCAAACTTCAAGGGTATCTGTGACCAGAGCAGCAGGATTATGTGAGTTGCCTATAAAACTATATCCTCCTATCACTACATCTTTGCTAAGGGATGTTTCCAACTTAATCAGAGAGGAAAGCAAAATGATAAATTATAAAATATTAAGCACAAATGAGAGTCTTGACTTGTCTAGACAGTCTGGATCGGATTTTCAAAGGAAAGGTATAAGAAAATTATATTCATGCCAAAAGTCAGCTTTTGTATATGCAAATGGATAGTTATTACAAATGTTGCAAGTGGATTTCCAGATATTATTTTAAAATCAGCCTGCCAGTTCTGAATGAGCTAGATTTTCCAAGTACTCAACACACACCCTAGCAGCCAGATTCCCAGATGAGCTCAGCAGTGGTATCACGGTGGGGTGGGATATATGAAGCACTTAGAAAAAGCTGGCTCTTGCTTAATTAAATAGAAAAAAAGTGCTTATGGAAATCTCAAGTTGCTTGTGAGTAATAAACACACAGAAACTAGCCCTAAGGTGTTTTGAAAATTTTTTTAAGACTGATTTGCAAATCATTCTTACCTCTATTATTTGTTGATCCTGATCAGTTCCCAGGGCGACCCAAGGAATGAGACCACCCTGCAGATTTTTATGGTGGGACTGTGAACTCTTGGAGGGTCTGGAGTACCTGATGAGGATCATTCAATTGCTTTCTTGCAAAGCATGTAAAGCCTCAAGTGCACAAAGTTGCATGGTAGAGAGAAAAACCAGGCTAGGACTTTTTCTGGAAGGTCTTTGATCATTCTCATCATTCTTGGCTTCTGCTGCCAGAGTATGTGAGAACAGTACAGGCTGCAGCTTCCCCACAAGCACTGGCAAGTGGGGCCTGCTTGCTGCCAGTGATGCAGTAGCTGCTGTGTGTTTGATCCTTAAGGCCCTGTGCCTGGTCCCAAGGAGTCAAAGACCTGGGTATCGAGCTGCACAGGCAGCACTTTGCCTTTTTAACTCTCTTGGTTCTGCATTACACAACACAAAAAATTGTTAATGTGGAAGACACTGACTCGTTGACTTCTGCCCACTGTTTCATTTAGTTGTAAAAATACAGTCTCACTTTATATTAGAAATCATTACACTTCAAAAGCTTCTTTTATTACAGCTTTCTTGATCAGCATTTGTTTGCTACCATTTCCTCATGGTAGGATATGCTGTGCTTTGAAAGCATTCTCTGAGAGGATGAAGCCATCTTGAAGAGCTTAATAATGACTCTGGTTTTCAAAAGAGTTGGGATTTGGTTGGATGTATAAAAGAATATCTAATTAGTGTACATATCTGTCACAGTGATAAACAGGGATAGTTACTATAATTTGTATGCACAGAGGCAAGAAGTCACTTCTAATACTGTTAAAAATATTGAAAAGTCGATCTCAGGAAGGTTTCCACAGAGGCTGTGGGGACTATTTAAGAAACAAGATGCCTGGAGAAAGATGTATTTGAATAAGATTTTATGACAGCCTATGCATATAGATACCGCTTGCTCTTTGGTGACCACAGTAGCTGCAACAGACTGGGTGTAAACTGGGTGTTTGGCACACAGGTCTGCCTTTTGTGATGTGGAGCTGGAATGAGCCCAGGAGTTGTGAGAGTCTCCTGCAGGTCCCCTGTGAGCTCCACTTCTTCACCTTTCCCCTGCTTTTTTTTTTTTTTTTTTAACTTTCTCATAGTTCTGTGCCTTTCTTTTTGTTCATGCAGAGAATATGTGCATATTATGCCATATTTTATATTACTGAGCATGCTTTTGTTTCTTCAGCATGCTTTATATCATTTACCAATTCTTGGCAGAAATCAGACAGCAACTAGTTAGCACAATTAAGAAATGCTTCTTGCATTTGCTCTACAGAGAAGTGTTGGTTAGTGTCCTCTATAAAATGGGCGATCAGCATACTCATAGCAGGAGCTTTTTATTGCTTAATTCTGCCTGGGTAAAACTAGACTTCAAGCCTACAGGAAAAATTCTTCAGCCACAGGGGCTGACTTCTTATTCATGCTGTTAACATCTGAAACTGCTGCTGACCAAATGGTGCTCAACAGGGTCACACTTCAAGGATGCAATTCATTTTCCTTATAATTACTGTTCTGTTCTCAGAGCCTGGACAGTCTCTTTAAAGACAGTTTATCCACAGGTTCAATAAAACCACTCAAAACCACCAAAGAAGTAACCTTCAGAAGCTTTGCATGACCACAGGCAGGAAGAGAGGAACTACAGCTCTCCCAGTGGGTCGCTTCCTATTAGCAGCTCATTGGTGAACACAGTATTTAACACCAAATCTACTCAGTACAGAATGATGGTGAGAGAAGTACAGCGGTCATCAGATTCATTAACTGCTTTACAAGACTGAAGTTTGTATTAGGATTGCTGTAATGTGCTTTTAGTGCACAAAATTGTCTTGTCTGCTCAACACTAGTCAGTGAAATTGAAAGTTAAGGAACATTTCTGACAGTATTTCAGCCCCAAATGACAGAAGCTTGCAGGAAATGGCTGCTGCTGGGATCTTTCACTCATATCCAAATCAGAAGCAAGATATGAAGTCCTTTTTCTTGTGAATCTCTCAAAATCAAAATCCTCCAGGGTGGGTTTTGGTCTGGTTACTCAAACCTAACTCACATGTCAATTCAAAAGTGTTCGAGACTGAGGTTTTGTCCCTTCCAGTGTCTCCTGTAATTCTGACACCATTGGCTTCTTCCAGACCAGATTTTTGCGACATGTCAGTTTTCTCGGCGTCAGGCAGCATTCAATTCTGCTTTACATTTTACCTTTGCGTTTTCGTCTCCTGTAATTCCTTCTGATACATTTCACCACATGATCTTCAGATAGGATTTGTATTTGCTCTTGGGCTGTTTCTGCTGTCCTACATATGTCAGTAAGTTTTTGCAGAGTCAGACTATCTTCCCTGAAGAATTTTCTATTGTCATCACTTCTGAGCCCTACTACAGTTGCTGCCCCTGTTAATTCCCTTAAAAAGATATTCAGTTATGTGGCACTAGCAGTAGAACTCTTTGTTAAATATTGTAAATAAAATAGTAAATATTGTAAATACTAAGAATTTGATATAATAGTTTTTGTTTTCCTTACTTCTCAGAATAAGTACACACATTGCATTCTTTAGCCATTTCTGTGCACTTGCTTTTCAGCCTGGAATTGTAACACAGTACAATATAGAAGAGAGATTTTCATAGACACAAATGGGAATTAAGTGTCCAGTTCAATTGACTTTTAATTGTAGTCGAATAACTACAAAGCCTTTGAAAAACTGTGCTACACTGAGCCTCTTAATTTAGCCTGAACCTGTTTGTTGATGAAAATCCCAACTCCTAGACAGCAGTAGGGAAGGGTTTTTTTTTTCCTCCACTGGCTATATTATTATTCATAAAATGTCCAAGGATTCTGGCCTTAGTAAAGTTCATATCTGCCTGAGAAAGAAACTTACTCTAAATTTGGTTTATGAACAAATAATACAAAAATGTTACTATAATTAGTAGGAAAATAAAACATTTTTCTCTGTTTTATCAAATAAGTTCTATATTTCAACACGATTTCCTATTACTAAAAATCTACCTGTTTTCTAGTGGAAATGGATAATTTCTTACATCAAGTGGCAATATTTTAAATTAAAAAGTATTTTAAAGTTATTTTTTCAAATGACAAATGGGCACATACATATCTTAATAAAATCCAATTGCTGAATAAAATAATTACAGAAAGGTTTGTAACTTTTTTCCCATTTTTTTTTTTACTGTAATCTTCTTGATACATATACTAATTTTTACTATATTAGAAAGGCAAACATCAAACGTCAAGCCCAAAACTGCAACTGGGGACGACTCAAAAAAGAGAAGTGTATTTTGCATGCTCTGATGATAAAAAGATGACCAGTGTTTTGGAGATTCTGGCTTAAGTAATAGAAGTTTTCCTGAAACAAGGATAAGGTAGAAGCACATTTTTCAGCCTTATCTCTCATTGTTCTCTCAAAGCCTTCACATGCCAAAATATTATTTTAGGGCAGCTTTACATTTGCTTTTGTTTTAATTTGGTACCTGAGGTAGTGTGTGGTGGTTGGTTATCAGATGCTATGCTCAGTTCCTAGAAAAGAAAGGCAGTCCTCCTCAGGTTGATAATACGTCTGGCGTCTGCACATGTACATCAAATGCATATTTTACTTTCTCCCTTTGTATTCCACTTATAGTGCAACAGATAAGACTAGACAAATGCACTTTCATTGACAAAGACTCACAGAATGCTTTGGGGTGGAAAGGGTATTTGGTGATGGTATCTTGCATAGTTTGTCCCCTCTAGACCATGGCAGGATTGATTGCTTTATCACTAAATGATCTCTGATGGATGAGTGTGGGGTCTAGGCATCCGTTGAAAAGTGAGGATGATAACTCAGTTTTACTGATGCCATGGAAAGGGGAAGTTAATCTATTAAATTGTTTAGAAGTTTTACAATTTCCCATAAAGTGTTTAAAGCAGATCTTCTCAACCTTTGCCACTGCATGACCTACTCTTTCTTCTTTTCCTCCTTTTTATGCATGCATATAGCATGGAATTAACCTAGTGGCCTCCAGTATAACACTGAAGGAAGCAAGGTGATTTTTTCCCCCTGTTACGGACATAAAGGACCTCATATACAGATCAAAAGGAAAGAGGAGATTCATTATAAGAGTTACAAATTATAAGGAGTAGTAATCTGAGGTGGTCTGTGTCACATCTCATCTCTGAGCTTAGACAGCACCTCTATGGGATCATGGTCTTGGATGCTTGCCTGGATTAGAGTGTGCTCCCAGGTTTGCTCTCATCTGCATGAGGTTCTTGCAAGACACCTCCTTGTCATGACTGTCCAGGCTGAGGGCTGCAGGGTACAATCTACATGAGAGGCCAGCTCCTCTGCACCTGGAAACACCTGTCCAAGTACTTTACAGCACTGACTGAGGTGACAGAGTCACACTGTCACACTAGCCCTGTATGGTTGTCCTGTGACAGGGAAGAACAGAATGAGAACTGGGCCCTTTAGGGACACAATTTCTTCCCTGAGATGGGGTTTCGCTGTGCCACCTCAAAGACAATGCTTCTGTGGAGCCACCCCAGCCCCAGGATGATGATGCACAGGGACAGATGCAAATGAGAGAAAATTAGAATAAAATAAATTAATATTTGACGGAAACAAGCATATGCACATAAATATAAATACATTTCTCTCTAAAATCAAATGATTTTTCCCCAGAGTGAGTGAGCTGTATTTGCTGCTTAGGTTGTGCTGTCACTCGTGAAGATGATTGTAGAGCCCCTCAAATTGCAGTACAGCCTTTTACCCACTCTGGTGCCACCCATTTTCCCACTGTGTCTAATGTTGATCAGGAAAGTCTCTGAAAGCTCAGCAGAGCAAAAAGCTAGAGGACAGAGTTATAATAATGTAGAAAGACAAAGATAAGAAGAAAGGGAATGGATATTATCAGCATGTTACATTTTTTGTGCAAGAAGTCATACAGTATTAAGCTGTTTTGAATAATGCAACTGACAACTTTCATGAAGAAAATTTGCCAGTGTTAGACACCACCCCAAAGTATCCGATTTAGTTTATCTCTGACATAAAGACAAACATTTGTTTGAAATGGGATGAGATTCATCTGAAATTCAGTTATGCTGGGAAACCAGTGGAGGAGCACCCTGCTGTTTGAAAATTGGTGAGAATTGCCACAGAAAAGTTGTCTGATTTGCCAAGAGATTACCAAGATTACTGTTTCCTCTATTAAGAGTGTTAGAAAAGTTTTTAGAGAAGAAAAAAATTGAATAAAGAAAAGATGAAGAAGTATACAGAAATAAACGTGCAAGCCAAACTGATGACTGTTGATGAGATGGTGTAGTAAAGGATGGATTATCACACAGATAATGGTCAAAAACCAAAGGTCCTCTGTGGATAGTTTGTCTCTTTAATGAGTTGAGCAGGCCTTATCTAACATGTGCTTAGTTATTGCTAGCAGTGCAGGATTAGGTCAATTAATAGAGCTATTTAGAGTGGTTCTTTTTTTTTTTTTTTTTCCCAAACAGGTTTTCACTGGAAGAGGATGATTATCTAAACCAACACATTGTGTGGAAATGTGTCTGTTTTGAGTGAGTGTTTGTCAGGAAGATTTCTGCGTTTCAAGGAGATTTTCTAGTCAAAAGCAAAATAAGCTTCAGACCTAATGATAGGTAAGACACTCACCAGCAATGGAGATATGAGTTCTGATGCCTTCATGACACTGGTTGCTTGTTAAAATTTATCCATTGTTGGTTCTCCTTCCACAGAGTAAATAGAGAGAGAGAGAAAAAATAACTTAGAAGTCAGAATATCTGCAGTATTTATTCCAGCACAGAAAGTATTAGACCTTTACAGTCTCTTTACCTGTTCTGGTTATGTTGCAATGAGAGACAACCGCTGTCTGTTGATTCATTTCACCTCTCTTTCATAAAGCTCACTGCCTTCTCTGGACTTTGTGAGGAGAAAGGAGACACTGTCCAACAACCGCTCTCTTGGGTTCAGAAAATAAAAAGATTTGTTTCTGGTTTTGTTGCCAGGTCAAGCAGAAATCTGGCGCTGTTATTCCCCTCTCAGCAGGCTAAGAGGTGTGCTAATGGATCCAAGAGACCACAGTGCTAAGTTAGTTGCAAATAACACTCTGTACATGAGCACACACTAGTCAGATAGATGGGAGGTGGGCAATAGTCCCTCATCACATTTATTTCAACAGCAACCACCAACTGTTACAATCCCCCTTTCCATCCTTGCAGGTGAATAATCTGGAAAAAAAAAAAAAATCAATGTTTGGGAATGTATTTCTGCCATTTCCAGTGGTGAAGACATGGAGGTACTGTGCCCTCCTCCTCCCCTAGACATGGACTTCCTTCTTAAGTGGAACAAGATAGTGCTGATCCATTCCCATGGGCAGCACTAAAACTCCTGCATGGGCAGGTGAGTATTGCTCTAGAGAGTATCCTCTTACATCTGAGTTAACTAAATAGAGACAAACAGGACACTCTTTTGGAATGCTAATTTTGCTTTTGAACTAGCATTTATTTGATCTCTGTATCAATACTTACCTGCAGATTACCAATGCACCAGGGAAAACAAGTGTGGGATCTTCAGAAACCATTTTTAAGCAGCTATAACAAAATCAGACAGTCACTACTCAGGGAGCAAACCAACCTTCACTTCAGAGTAAATGTCCTCAAAAAATAAATTAAAAAATGTCTAAATAACTAAAATTGTCTGAATTCATCCCTTGCAGTCTTCCAGTTTGCTCAGTGGATAAAGAATCAACAGAAATGACAATAAACTTATGGAACAAGATATGGTTCAGATAAAGTAAAACTCTGACTGTAACTTTGACTCAAATTGAGCAGAACCTTTTTTAAGTTTCAGAAAAGCTCGAATATTTTTTTGTAGAAGTGAGTAAAATTTCTACTCTTTCTTTACACCCTGATAACAACATGGTGAGCAAAACATTAGAGTAAAAATTAAGTAAAAGTAACAGAGAACGTGAAAGGACAACAGAGGTTCAAGGAAGGAGAGAAGGGTCTGAGATGCAAAAGATCTGTATTCAAAGGACCATTCCTGAGCTGCTTAAAGACTGGGCAGAATAGTTAATGACTGAAATCTCAATTTCCTTTTCAGCCTTTATTTATTTAGAATATAAGAGAATCTGATTGTAGAAAGAGATGTACTGAATGCCTTGCTACTTTTGTAACAAAACAACAATCATAATGATAATTGCTTTTTTTTTGGTCTCCGCGTGACAGTTCTAACTTTGCACTCTCAGATTTAGAGGGTTATTTTCTTCTATATATATAGTTTTATACTAATTCAGTAGACTGGCAGATTAAGTGCCCAGCTCATTCCTGTGTGCTCTGATATTTACATTCACTCAAATCAGATAAACTGTTACAAAATTCTGACTCGGCACACACATTTAGGAGTTCTAACTCAGCCTGAACCCATAAACCTTTTGAGTTTCCCCTCTAGAATCAAAGGAAATGAAATGCTGATGCTGTTCAATATTTATAGTTTTTGGTTGGCAGAGAGCTGCAAGGCACTGTGCTTGGTACTCGCATACTTAACACATTTTTACTCCCAAGTAAGCCAGCCCTTCAGTTCGGTGGCTTCATCGACTGCACATCTTCCCCTCGGTGCTGGGGGAGTTTTGGACTGGGCTCACTGCCTCTACACTGCTGGCATGGTCTGAAAAACTAAACACACAATAACAAATCATTGTTTTTATTCAAGGTGTGAAGATTTCTCTTGCAGGCAATACGAAGCAGTCTGGGACAAGAGGCCTGCTGGCATCCTTGCAGGAGTCCCTGGAGAGCTTAGGTGTGCGCTCATGGCACGTGCCATTAGAGGGCACTCAACGCTGCTTCCAGTAGCCTCTCAGATCATCTGTTTCTCTGCCATGTTTAATAGGCTTTGTCTGGTTCAAGGCAAACCCCATTAGGCATGAAAAGGCAGAGCTATGTAAAGGAACTTGCACTGACAGCCTGTTAAATGAATAAGATTGTGCAGGATAGCAGGATTCCACTGTTTGGGAAAAATATATACACACATAGACATATAGTTTACTTTTTTGTTTTCTCTTTTTTGGCCAAATAAAAATAGGATCTCAGTTTGCTGAATGTATTCTTAGCTGCACTGTGCTATCATTCATTGCTAACACTGCAATTGCTGTTTTATCTGTGTTGGCCCAACCACATGAAATAATACTCCCATGACACTGTAAAACATACTTTTTGCCATGTCATCTGATACTCTGATTTTACAGAATTATACAAATACATCTTGTAAGAAAATTAGCTTGGATTTGCAGCAATTAATCATGCAAGAGATCAGGTACATCTCTGTGAGCTCACTCGCATGCACACTGGAGTTCAGCCTCTTCCAGAGGAGCAGCTTAAGTCTTGTGCAGCCTTGCAGCTCGAGTCCAGGCCTTTGCACTCAGGCACAGCATCGCTCCTGCATCACCAGGCTCACATGGTTAATACAAGTGTGAGAACAGGAAAGTAAAAGTGTGTAGTTAGAGATGTATAGTCTAAATAATTTAAGCATCATGTACTGGTGATGTGACTACAAGGCAGCTTTTGCACTTGTAATTTCTTTACCAAAATATTGTTTCTTTTCTTGCTTAAACTCATGGATAACCTATGCAGTGAGTAGGACAAGTGTGTTTGAATTTGGCCACAACTCCCAGTGATAGGGAGAGGCTCAGGAAGAAAAGGGTCCTTTAAGTGCATTTCTGTTTCTACAGATCTTGTCACTGACACTGCATGCAGCTGGTGTAGTTAAGATTAGGACTGCAATTATTTTTTGCTGACTGTGTCAGTTTGAGCTTTTCTAGCAGAATTTCTCTAGAGGGCAGTAAGGATTCAAAGCTGCCTCAGTATAAATATATATATATATATAGTAGAAATGACAGATCATCTTTACACAGCAGTAAAGGTTACAAGAGTGGGTGCACATGTTGCAGTGTAGGGTAGAACAGCTAAAAGCACATAAAGCATACTGTACACTCTTCCTTCTCATAACATCACCCAGGCTGATATTTATTGCACATTTGTATTCTAAATTACTTACAGTATTCTGCTTTTAATCTTGATGAGAAAGGGCCTTTTTGTTGGGGAAGATTCAGTTCTGATTAGTGGAGGCTATGATAACAGGGATACAAATTGGAAAAGTAAGTCAAAGGTCCAAACAGAAATCTTTGGTTAATACCCTGCAGACCTGAGTCTAGAATTGCTTCTGCAACTCTTACCTACTACTTCCAGAAAAGTGAAGATATCAAAGCTAGACCTAGGTCCAAATACAATGAATATGATTGTTCTCTGGCCCCAGCGTTGTGTCTAACCACGGTAAATATAAAAATACTTGCATGATGCCCTGCTGTGAAGGCTATAGTGCCTGCTATATTTTCACAAATTAGGTAGGTTTACTGGCAAGAAAGCTGTGAGGTAATACCAAGGCTATGAAAGTCTTGAAGCTCTCTTGCACCATCCCCATGATCTTTGCACACTCTGCTTAAAAGTCATGCAGTGAGGGTACCTAAGGAGATGAAATTGCCTTCAATGTCTGAAAAATCTCATATATTGCTTTGGAAAACAGTGTATAATGAGTTCCACGCTGTTTCTAAGAATTCACAGCCCTTTTCTCTTTGTCTTGTCCATATATCTGGTCTGAAACTCCCATTTGCAAAGCAGAATGTATTGAGTTTAGTGGGTTGGGCTTTTTCTAGCTTTACTGTCAATGGGTAATACCATAATGTCCCAGCACAAACACTGTCAGCCACGAGAATGAGAGGTAAAAGTAGTGAGGTCTGCACAGGTATATTTTCAATCCTGTATTAACTATTTTGCAGCAGTAACTCTGTGTTAACCCTAGCTGCACATGTGGTTGTGTGTTCAGCACTGTCCTACGGAGAAACAAGCTTCTGTATCTTGTGTCTGAATGAGATGAGATGCAGGAAGAATGTCTCTGCACTCATTCTAACAGACATATTTTTTACACTCTCCTATTCTTTGCTGTCTCTATTCCTATGATTTCATGGTATTGTATCTTAAATGTGGAAAGGCTCTGGAAGTATTTTATAAAGTTCTTCCAAGACAAACTAAAGCTTTCTACTGTATCTGCTTACGTCCAGCTGGCCACAATATTAAGTAAAAAGCATTTTTGATGGATAGAGAGGAAGTTCAGTTCTTGCCTTCATTGTACATAATCCCGCTGGGTTTGCAGAGCAGAAGATCTGGAGTAAGAATCTTGGATACAGTCAAGCAAGCTAAGGCTTGAAAAGGACACACTGAAGACCATTCAGGAAGACAAGTGGCCAGAGAAGGTTATCAACAATGATTTGATACTTGATAGTAATGTGTTCTTACTTAAATCTGAAATTTAAGCTGATACCATGAACAATAGAAGATCTTTGTGTTGTTCTATGGTATCTTTACATAACATAATAGATGATATCTCTGTTTTAATGTAATAACCATTTACCACTGATTTTAAATAGCGTAGGTGTGGTTAAATTTGAGCCATGTTGTTTTCAGCCAGATGCAGGCAGGCTCATGTTCCTGCAGGTGCCCATTTTTTCTGTCTAATAGGACACAAAGTTCAGAGGTACAAGAGGTATAACCAGACATGAAGCTCTGGGATGCATTTGTTTATGGTGCCTAAATGGAGTAGTTGAACACTAAAACTTGAGGCCACCTTGATGCATGGATTTGGAGAACCTACCGGGTTCCTGTGTGACCTGATCTACATGGACCTGCTTTAGCAGGGGGTTTGGACTAGACGAGGTCCCTTCCAGCCCCTACCATTCTGTGATTCTGTGAGTCTCTATTTCAGGGGTGCTAGTGGGTTTCTTATCCATGTTACAACCATGAGATTCCCCAAATTCAGTTTGGCCAGCAGTTTGCAACAGCAACTGGTCCTGCTTGCTTATTTTTTGTTATTTTCCAAGGCACATGTAGAGATGAAGGTATGTGTCCATCTCTTTCTTTCTTACTTTTACTGTATTTCAATACAAGCTCCCATCTCCCAGCAGCATCTACAGATCTCTCAACTACTTAACAAACTACTTGACTCGTGATCATCTCTTTCAAATCAGATCTCTGCAGGGACCATGTCGCTCCTGGTCCCTGAACACTGAACGTGCAGACAGCTCCTGAGGGGAACTGCTGAAGGATCTTGCAGTCACTGGGTTGCTGCAAGGTGCCCCAGGCAGGCACTTAACCTGCAGCTTAGGTAAGGGCTCTCTATAGGAAACAGGGAGCTGCCTCTGCACATCACATCTGAGTGGTTCACATGCCAGCCGTACTATGCTAGCATGTTTTGAGAAATTCAGACGTATATCATCATCAACATATGTGCAAGTGTTATGCCAAAAATTAAAGTCTGGGGCAAAAATATCAGTGGGGCACTTTAAATAAACAACCAAAACACAACTTTTAAAAACAACCAGTTCAAACAGAAGATTGGAACGTTACGAACAAGGTGAGAGTGGGATAGATTTTATTGTAAGTTTATGTTTTTAAGGAATACTAAATTTAGGATCTAAAGATGTTCATACTTGAATATATTTAAATAATTACTCTGTAAAATATTCATCCTACAATCTGTATTCTTGCTTTTCAGGTGTCTTAGCATCTAAACAAATCTGTATTCCTGACCTTAAAAAGTGTGTTTCTTGCCTGAAACAAATTTAAACAATAATGTAAGATGCCATAAAACTTGAAACCTTCTATGTCAAGTCAGGAGGAGATTAATTCAAGATAATTCCTTCTGTACTTGCAAGAGGGTTTGGAGCTTTTTAGCTTAGCTTCGTCCAGTATTTTCACCTGAGACCTCTTCCCTTTCCTCTCACTGGCCAAATGTCCTCTCTTAGGCTTTAGTGTGGCAAGCACATTTGAGGTGTAAGTTGATGACCTTATTTTAAGCAGTCCCCAGCTCATTTCAGACACAGTGCTCTGACAATTTTGCTGATGCAGTTGTTTGCACAGCACTTATGGAACCACACTGAAGATTTGATCTAGTGTCCAACCAATCCAGGTGAAATCACTAATCTCTCACAGAGAAAGGCACTAATGGTAAAGGTGCTCAATACTAGAAATGGCATCGGGAGTTGTTTCTTAAGCCATGGACAGATTTTGAAGTTAGAACTTTCCCGAATCAACACTGACATAAAATAGACAGTCTTTATGAAAAATGGGTCATAGCCTTGTGCTTTGGTTCTCAGCAGGGCACCTGAAGAAATAGCTACATGAGAGTGAAAAAAACCTGTCCCCTTTTCACCCAACACATTGCATGTGATGAAGATCATCATTGTGCATTTACATCAAAAGTACTCAGTGAGCTTTCACTCTCCCGTTAGGTTATTCGGTACGAGCAGTGAGGCTCATAAATAGGGTTGGAAGTACCCCTTCAAAAGAGGAATATCCACCTAAAATAGATGTATTTCAAAGGCAGTGGCCCAAGAGCAATTGCTGTTTGGGGTCCTTGATATAATTCAAACCACACTGTCTCCCAGAAAAAGCTTTTAGTTAAGGGGCTATGATTTTAAGAAGGCTTTACACCCCATATGTGCACTATGGATCACGGAACTAGGAAGCAGTAAAAGTTGAGTACAGCTAGTATAGCAGGGACTGACAGCATTATGACTTTTATCAGTTGTGTGAGAAATAAGTCCAGTCCTAGTAAGACAGTTAAGCCAATATGACCGTACCCCTATGGTACAGATTTATGGTACACAGTCTACCCTATAAAGCAATTGTTTAGAAACCAAGGGCTTGAAAATCCTTGTTCGGACAAGTAGTCCTTCCTCTCAAGTTCCACTGAACTTCTTTTGCTTCAGCCAGAGCAGTCCCACAAAAAAACACCAGACAAGTTAAGCACACTGTGAGACACCCAGGCCAATGAACACAGTCTTTCATGTCCTAGAGTACTCCAGCTTGCCTTGCAGAAGCATGTAAAACAATAAGCCAAACATGAATTCATCATCTGAAAGTTATATGAACCAGCAGAGCAGACCTGGACCAGCTTATTCTTGGCTCTACTGATGACATCTTCTATTGCTCATGTCTCATGCCTCCTATGTAACTGTACAGGTAAAGCTGTTTTGCAAAGCCCTTTTCTATCTGTAAATGAAAAACATATAAATGCCAAATGTTATAATGAAAAGTATTTTTCTGGACTGTTCAGAATCAGTGGGAAATTCATATTGGACACTGCTCCTGGAATGTTATTGCAGTGGCACTTTTACAGCAAAAATGCTTTCCTCTGAAAATATAAAAGCTTGAAAGGATAAAGTAGATCAAGTTTAGTGGTTCAGGATCAGTCAGTTACTCAATGTTACTGCAGTTAGAAGGAGGTGAAGGGAAGATGGGTGATTTCAGCAAGGTACCTACAGGGAGATGTGTGCCAGGATTCAAGCCTGGTGATTCATAAGCTGTTCGTCAGTAGCTGTTAAATATCTGCTTTTTGCCAACGCTCACTGCTTCAGTCTGCCAAAGATACTGGATAAACAGTCGCTGTAAAAAATTTATGGTTTCTCTGGGGAAAACAAAAGCTTTTTGTGGCATAATACAACACCATAAATTAAAACTTTTTTTAAAATTAAGAAGTTACATCATGTTTTGATGTAATGTGATGTGGCAGGTCATGCTTTTAATTTTAATAAGCTTAAAAAAAGAGAGAGTTTGAGATTTGAGAATATAAATATTGTTTCTGAACCTATAATGTCTCTCACTGGAGGCTAGTGAAGCAGACTCACCTCTGCCATCTGGGTTCAAGTCTTATTTCAGGGAAACAATTTGAAATGACTTTTAGAGGTATCAGCATCAGTTAAGGAACAGAATTTTGACTCCACAGATCTTCTAGGAAACTGCCAAACAGGATTAGCTGTTTGTATTTGTCATTCTCAGGTATTGCTGTGCTTTAAAAAGCACTGTCATCTCCAGCTTACCTTTTTTGAAGTGTCCTGTAATTTTCAGGTATCTTTAGTTTGAAGTATTCCAGTATGAGAGACCCAGGGCTGTATTTCAGTCGTGCTTACAGTGAGTGCATACAGAGACATCTCACTTTGGAATTCAGAATTGAAATCCATCAAGTCACTTGAAGATGCAGGTCTTTTTGGCATCATAAGGTTATGACAGTGCAGAATTCATGTATGTTTAAACTGATGGGAGCTTTCTGCACATCTAAGGCTAGGCTTGCAATTAGGTACAGAAAAGTCTTCTGCCAGAAAACANACCCATCCACCACAACAAAATCACCCAACAAAACAAAACCCCCCCCCCCCCCCCCCCCCATTTGTATTTATGCATGAGCTAACACAAAAGGGATATTAGCCTTGATTTTAATCTTTGGTCCCTGCTAAGGGAAGACATAAGAAATGTAAAGGGTAGAACATACTGCAGGACTATGAAAAGGGGAAATAATTACCTATTCAGCATTTTCCCTACTGAATTTTATTCATTTTTCTTTCAGCTCAGTCAGTGAAAGATGTGGCCTGAACCCTGCATTTTACTTAGTCATATCTGACATGACTTTGCTAGATGGCCATTGCTCCGTTCTCACTTACTTGGTCTGATTTCACCAGATGTGACTGCTGGAAGGGGATTGCCCTCATCTCACGTTGGCTTTGGCTGCAGAGGGATCCTGGAGCTCCCTTGGCAGAAACTTGGCACTTTCTGAAGGAGTCTTGCATAAGCCTTGGGAGAATGAAATAGGAAATGACTACTGTAACACAGCTGAGCAATGTGGTTCATTTCAAGCCTCTCAGACAACCACCTCACCCTCTGCTAAGCCTGAGGTAATTGGTTTGGGGCTGTTTAGGGCACTTGCCTTTCATTCTCCTTTCTGATTCCTCTTTTCAGGCTTCTTATTTATTTTCGCAATAGCTCATTTTTCCATTGTAACTCTCATTTTTGTATTTTTAATCATATGCAGAATAGAGGAAACAGGGTGACCCATTGTCCTCATAAGTGACATCTAGTCTATGACTTGACTGACAGGAGGTACCATTAGAATAAGCATCCCTTCTCTGACTGAGACTATCCATGTTAACATTTCTGTACTCTGGGCTATATATTTGATCTTACATAGCTGTAAATTATGAGTGACTCCATCAAAGTCAGAGGCATTGCTCCAACGCTAACACAGTGTAAGTCAGCTCAGATTCATGCTTTCAGGATTTCAGATATCTCATTGAGTCTCCTATTGTCTTATTGGCCACTTCTGTCATTCAGTCATGTATGTGGTTAGAGTGAGCTGGCAAAAGTACTTGGTACGTGTGAGCAGCTCACAAGGACCATTGTCTTGAATTTCTTGAAGATCAGGTTCGTGCTGGCATTTGAACTTGGCTACAGAGACAGAAGAGTACGGTACCTTCCTGTAAGTCATATCAGAGCAATAACAAAACATCTGAAATCATTTTCTCTGTGTACACAGAGTATGTCTCCTTGGGGTAAAACTGATCTTTCAATTTGGAGTTCATGTTGAAGGTAAACTACTGGAGATGGAGAAAGTTCAAAACAATCAGCTGAAAACAACAGGCCTAGATTAAACTTTACCAAAGTTAAACTGGGAGTAGGAAAAAGTTTTGCCATCAGTTCCACAGTTTTATACTCAAGTTCCATAACTAGTTTCTCTACTGGTAATTTCTTTACATTAGAAAAAAAGCTTGGAATGTTATGGAGAAGGCTGAACTGTTAGAAGAGGGCTCTGTGGGAAGGGAGGAGGAATGCATAGTTTTGATTCATGTGAGAAGGAATGTGCTCACTAGGAATAAAGTTTACAAAGCTAATTTCAGGAGTTACAAAACCACAATGAGATCAAAACTTGCACGATCAGCTTAACTGTTGGAAAACAGAGTAAGTAGCTGCAGAAATTGGTACATAGGGAAAGTGGGGAGGGTCAAAGGTGGGAGAGCTCTTAAGTGTCTTTGTAACTGATAGAAAACAAAAAAGCAGTTTTTAAGAACTACATACTTTGTATTTTCTTAGATAATGAGAACATAAAACGTCTGGTTCTCATCTTTTTTACACTTATGTAAAATTAGGATCAACTCAACAAGTTAATGGAGTTACGTAGGTTTAAATCTGGCATAAGTGAGATAAGAAACAGGCCCATCAGTTCGTTAAGGACTTCATTAACTGTGACTGGATTATCTTGCAGAGCCTGTGTTCCTGCAAATAAAAACATGTGTTTGAGGCCATAGGAAGGTATTGTGCACGCCCTAATGTGTATGTGTGCATGCAGCTGCCTATTTTAAAGTCAAAAGCTAGAGGGCTCTGTATAGTTGCATCTGGGAGTGGGTGTTTATTTGTACAATCTCAGGACTTGTGCACGCAAGACAGATGCACATGCAGGTGGGTCTGACCTACCATCAGTAACAAACTGAGCACAGAAAAATATGCATAGGTCTGCATGCACACAAACCCTTCCATTTAGTTAAACTTTGTCATGGTCTTGCAAAATTATCCTGTTTATGTTCATCTCACACAGAAGATAAATATATATCCACATTCCACCATTCTGTGTTTTCTGCTGAGGGATATACTTATGGTCTTATGATACTACCCAACCCACTCTATCCCAATTTTACTCAAACATCAAAATAAATATATATATTGAAAAATCCATCCACAGAAAAGATTTGAATAGCAAAGGAACAAGCAGCTCTCTCAAAAACTTTATTCCCCTTCATGATTGATGGGCTCCATTACTTCAACTTTGCTGTTTGATCAAATGGTAAATCATGTAAATACACCATGTAAGAGTGTCAAAGCAGTTTTGAGGAACTCAAATTTTTGTTTAAGTTATAGGTCAAGCAGCTATTTCCCAGAACAACCCCTAATGAAAGCAAAGATTTTCTTCCCTTTAAGCACACATCAGACCAATCTAATTTACTAAGGAGAAAATTCACTTTAGTGCAGAAGGACAATCCAGACGTATACACTACTTACGCCCTTGTTAAGTGCAAATTGGGATAAGTGGTACTAAGTGGGTGCATAGATCTTAAGCTTGTCCTCTTCGATGGAGTGAATTTTACCCTTAATAACAAGTATAAGTAGAGCATCAGTGTTGTCTAGATCCTTCTGAGGACTATTAACACACAGCTGAGTTTCACCATAAAGATGTAGCAGAAAATATAAATTAATTGAGAGCTGTTTTACTAGTTATATAGTTCTCACTTATTGCTTCTCACTTGTAAACTGTGGACTCTATTATGTCTTGTCCAAACTATGCTGGAAAAAAGGTTTTGAATTCATTTCTATCAGTCCTTCATGGGATTTCCTTCTGCATTTCTACTCAATTTCTACTCTTTGTTTTGCTGAAAATTTATCATATCACAAGGAAATCCTGCAGACACTTAATTTAGTCTTCATGTGACTTGCTACATTTGTCCTTGAAAAGATCTGCTTCAACAGACTTAGAATGCAGAGGAAGGCAAATGAAGTGCAGATATGCATATTTGACACAGACCCTCAAAGCAAACCATATCTTCAGAGCCATAGTTCCAGTAATCAGGAAAGGACCGATAATGGCAACATTCAACCTGGAAAAGATTTAAAATATGCCTGAGGCAACATCAGAGGACAGCTTGGATAGGTTTTTCAAGCTGTTCTTCCTTTAGACATCACTAGCAGATACAAAGAAGGACCAGTTCTGTGATTCCTAATGTATGTTACTACTCAGACTGGTGTAACTCTCTGGAAATGAATTGGATTTCAGAGATGCAGCTCTGCAGTGGGGGATGATGCTGTAAAATGTATAACATTAACTACAGGTTGCCATACCTCCATCCTGGAAAAGGAAGTAAAAGGCCTTCAAAGATGCTTTCAGAGCAATTCTAGCCAGTGAAAGCTGTGGACTGACTCCATTCTTCTCAACTCAGTTGCATTTCTAGTTTCTAGAGGTGGTCACTCCACACCTTAGAGGGATAAAGAAGGAAGATACTCTGTTGTAAGCAGTTTCTTGAAAGAATTTCATTAGATGTTCACAAGTAAGTGGCTTGATTTGCTAATAAAGTTGCAAGATTCTCTTCTCCTGTTTTATTCTCTTTTTGTTTTTTTTTTTTTTTTCCAGCTTGACCCCAAATCAATATTATCTCTGGTTCAAAAAGCCTTCTTGTCCCCGGGAAATGTAAATGACACCTCTGTGTGAGAGTTAGTGATTTTGGCTCATGGCCCTAAAGTTGTTTCGTTGCTTTGTACATCAAAAGAACGTCCCCTGACACAGACATTGGTTTACCTTAGCTGGAATGACTCATCATTTTCCCACAATTAAATTTTTGAGCTCTAATGCAAAGCAGACTTATCTGCTTTGACAGGACAGTACAGAATAAACAGAAAAGACTAAATTTGTATTGGCAGCTACCACTGCGCTGCAGTTATGAGTAATACAGTATAACTAGAAAGGACACCAAGAAATCAAAATAGATTCTAGTTGCTGGAGAACCAAAAAAGAAGAAATAGCTGTTGATCCCCACTGACGGTTTAGTATTGTATCAAGGCATTGGATGGGAACAGCAGCAATAAATGTTTCCAGTCTTTCTCTCATGTCTATATTATCTTTTTTCTTCCCATTTTCTTTTCCTCTTTGTTTCTTAAAAATGAGATATGCAACTTTGGATAATTTCTATGTGTCCTGCATATACTAAGGGAGAAAATATCCTCAGAATTTGGCCCACCGTTCAAACATGCCAATTTACTCAAGCTTATGCCCTACATCACTTGAACCAGCACTTCCCACAGTCTCCTATCTGCACAACTCTGCATTTCCCACCAATGAAGCAAAATGTTTGGATGCTGCTGGTGTGTGACACACATCCAGCTACACCAACAGAGAAGCTACACACAGGACTCCCTGGAAACCATCTATCCATACACTGGATTAAAATAAAATGTAATTTGTTCTGGCTACATCCTGAAGACAATTACAAGATGTCACAGATGCTTTCTTGCCATGCACTGGAGGACATCTATAATATCTGGAAATTCTAGCAGAGGTATGGTAAGAGGAGGGGAGTAAATTTGTTCTCCAAAAATTGGTTGAATCTTAGAAGATACTTAGTTGCAGAAGGGAAATGATTCATGAACTCAGCATCTTCAAATAAGGTATAATCAGCAACTTTTTTCTAACTGAGAAAAGATATGTACTGAATTCAGATGGGCTTAATTCCACCAAGTCCAGTGTTTCTGATTGGTTTGGCTAGATGGCAGTCGATCAGTCAATCAGAAGCACTGGGCTTGAGGACATAGATGGAAATTTGGATTGTTCTCCTATTAACATTGCCTCAAATTTACATGTGCAATTACTAGATCTGCACATGCAGAGCAATAAACAGTATGTAGAAATGAACAGAACTCATGGCCCATGCTTAAGTAAATTAGGAAATTATTACATAGACTTAAAAAATTGTATTACAAACTATTGTACACTTCTGTTGTGATATTTCATAATTGCTAATTGTAACAATATCTGTGCAGGGTACATAATTCAACATGACGAGTATTTTTAGCAGAAGGTGAATAAGATCAGTTATTGAAACAGCAAAATTATTGCCAACATTGAGAAAATTGGATGAAAATGCAAAGTCCAAGGAACCTCATTCGTATCAGATATACACAAGCTGGAGGAAACACAGAAAATTGGTAGGTGTCAATAAATAATTTAAATAGTTTATAAGAGAATAGAATGGCTTGTCACAGTTTTGACTTTTCAGCATCACAACCAGCTCTGCTCATTTATTTGTATTTGGGGCTACTCACCTTTAGTATTCTATATTTAAATTGGAAAGCCTTGAACATTAATGTACCAGACACAAAATCCTCACTTTAAATGCTCACTACCCAGTGCATAAGAAAGTAATATTGTGCTGTTACAAAACAAAGCGTGTGAAATCTGATTTCACTCTTGGATTACATCTAGTGTAACTTTTGGTCCTTAAGCAACGCTTGGCATCCATTCTTCAAAACTAATGCAAGCCCTCACCTTACACTCTCCATCATATAAGAAAAATGATGTCTGAAGAAAACCCTGAGCAAGTTCAGTTGCACTGTGAGAATGCAAGTTTTAACCTTCATGTCTGCACTGGGAGCCTTGGGAACTCAGTCTGATAGTTGTTCTATGAATCAGGCAAGATATGCCAATAATGTCCAGAGCCATCAGTATGCAAAGAATAGTTCTCTGGAGAAAGATGAATGGATGTGGCTCTGGGCCAGTGTGTTTTTGGACTGCCATGAAGAGGTCTTCACTTTTAATTAATTTTTAAATACAAAGCATCAAGGACATGATATCCTTAATGAGAAGTACAGGACGATCTTCCATTTCTCTTGTCCTCCATCATGAAATAATGGTTACTGCATGTAATACAAGGACATCTCTGTATGTGTTTGCCTGTAATGTAACATAAAAGGACATGGATGTGACCAGGGCAGCACAAGTCCTGCAGGAACTACAGTTTGAGATTTGCTTCATATAATATCATATCATACATATCACCATAAAGTGATCAGACAATTCCAGGCTTTCATAAGCCACATGCATTCTGGATCCAAGTCATGGAATCATAGAATGGTACGGGTTGGAAGGGACCTCTAGAGATTATACAGTCCAATATCCCTCACAAAAACAGTGAACAGTGCAGACTCTTATGTTAGACTGTGAGTTCTGCCTTTCTTTGTGACAGTTTTTACTATTAAAAAAAAGGATATAACAAAATGTAAGCAAAAAGGATTAATGTAAGTGGTCTGTCTTTTACTAAAGTTTTACATAATGCTGGGTGCTTAAGACGTATTCACTATGCTTTAGCCCTCCAAGACAGTGACTATGTCAGTTTGCTCCTCATAAATAAATCCCCGATAAACTGACCATTGCCTTAGAACAGGAGGAGTTTTTAACAGATTATAGTCCTTTTGATCTGTTTGCCCCTTGTCATGCTGAAACACCTGTATCATTTTGGCTGGAGTCTGGAAGGAGTATTTCACAGCCCATAGCTCATGTGTTGTTTCTTAACCCCTTGCCCTGTTTACCAGAAGTAGTATTATCTAATTTTTTTGATGTTGACTCCCTACTTATTTCCTAGCAATCAGTTAATAAATAAAACTTCCATATACACATATATGTACGTACACAGTAAATATAGCCATACAGTAAATATTCACGCCCAAAGTCAGTCACATGCAGTGCTCATAAATTAATGCCACAGTCCCATGTCCTTCACACTTTTGTTTTCACTTTAAGATTCTTTCTTAATAAGGAATAATGAACATCAACATCCAGTTATTCAGTAAACCAAAGCATATAAGCAATTAAATTAAATTAGCACAGCCAAGCAAACAAAGCAGTAATCACTCAAGTCTTCTATTTAGCTGCAGCCATAATGACAGACTGAAGAACAACAATACATTCCAGTAAAGACAATTAATACAATTTTTTAATGTTTTAAAAATCCTAAAAACTAAGTAAATGCCATTTTTTAATTAAAAAATATTCCTTTAAAATAGTCCTTCCCTCTCACAACAAAATGTGACAAAACCCAGACAGAGTTGGTCTTTTATAAGCTTCATGTTACTGGAGTATATTCAGCATTATCTTCTCCATATAGTTTTAGCTCATAACCTCCTGGGAGTCTCCACCACTTTCCGTGAATGTACTAAAACAAGGATTGGCCAGTTCAGAACAGTAAAAGATGGAGGCATTAGAGAATAGTCTTGGGTCAAGAATTATTATTGCTATAGGCCTCCAAAATCTAGTTATGGGTTTCAGCAAACCCTGTGGGCTCTTATGATAATGCTTTTCTACAGTATTATTGTTATATGGCATTAAATCAGTCAGATTCATGAGCAACAAGAGGTCAATGTCTGATTGAAATTCATAAGGTCAAAAAGGAAACTAAAAATCAATTTATAAGATATGAAGATTTAGGTTCAAACTATATCCATGAGCAATAAAATTTCACATCCATAAATGTAAGAAATCAGTTATTAAACTTGAGGGGGGGAAGAAGACTTATTAAGTTTTACACACACATAAGGCAGCTAACACATAATTTTATCAGACATTACTGAAATCCTATGTGTAATATAAGAGATGATGGGCTAAAATGCTAAATGGTTTAGCACTAAATTATTAAGTGATGTATCCCTAAGGTATTAAAAAAGATAAGAAATGCAGAGCAGGTGTCTCTCCCACCAACTCTTGATCACTAGTTTAAGTGCATATTGATAACAAATGCACTTTAGAGGCAAAATAGTATTACTAATATTTTTGCTGTATGAAAGCCTGATGTCAGAATGACTAAAAGCTTCTACCTGACAAAGAAGTCTTCATATATATATACATAGAAACACGTTAAGTGTTAGCTCCCTGTAGAACAGAAACGAAATTCTGATGTATTGGAGTTAGTTGATACTTACACACAAGTAAATAACGTAGGTGGAATAGAAACTATACCACATTGAGAATGAGAATTATAGCAAGCACTCTTACCTGTTCTGAAATGAAAATGCATTTTTATTAAAATTACAGATTAATGGAGATTCATGTAAGCTAAGAAGTATAAAAATCTGTAATACTGCAGACAAGTCTAGCCAGTGCATTTCATGAGAACTCTTTTTTCCTTTGCCGTTAATTTGCTAGTGCTCTCACCTTTGCATCAGCTCTCTTGCTTTAAGGCGTTCTTTCAGATATTAACTTCTGCATCTTCTCTGTCATTGTGGTTTAGTTTGGGGCAGCTGTCCTGTCTGTGTCTCCTCTCTGCTTCTTGTCAAAAGTAACCCTAACTCAGCCAAGCTCAGGACACCCACTCAATGCAGAACTCACTATCCATCATGCTTTTATCAGGAAACTTTTTGAGCCCTGGGTTGGTGAAGCCAAGGGTATTCTGAGAGAATAGCTTTTGTTTAAGAATAGAAAGTGAAATAGCATTGCTTTGTATCTCTCCATGAAAGAAAAGCTTTGACAGCGTGAACTCTGCACAGTCTGAAGACCAGGAAGGCAAATAAGCCTGTCAGTATTGTGTTCTTAATGATGTTTGGGGTTAGGCCATGGCATTTAGAGCTGGATATATTACAGCACCATTTGAGCTGCAGATTTCATACACCTCCAACCTCTTCTCCTTTGAGCCTCTCTCATCAAAACATGCTTCTTCAATGAGAATAAAGAACCTAACCATTTTTAATCTTGGGTAACTCAGTTAAGCCGGTATATAATCTTTCCTTAATATCTCCTTTATTCTTTACTATTCAGCTTTCACATTTTTTTCTGTGCAAATCTTTCATCTGTTAGTAAACCACAGATGAGAGCTGCACAGGCTGATGGAACATCAAGAAGAGCTGAGTGAATGTAAGATAAAAATGGTGTACAGAGCTTGTGCAGACCTTTGACCAACCCTTGCTTGTGTCTGTGTTGAGGATGCAACCTTCTCTGGCTCAGGGCACCATCTGCATTTCTGTCCTAAAGCATCTTCAAAAGTGATGCACTGCTGTGAGCACTAGTATGATGGTTTAAACGGACAAAATAAATGTTTTAATGTCAAAAAGTAAGAGGAAGAAGAATACCAGCAGAGATTGAAGACTAATTACAAATTAAAGGGAACAGTCTGATGTTTGGTGATGTTTAAGGGTAAAAAACATTGTGTGGAAAGTCTGTTTTATGCCTCACCTAAGTGAAAAGAAGGTTACATTCCTTGAATTGAAGCAGGTCCAATTTCACAGCAAAGTCTTTCTAAACTAGACATTTCATCAGGGTCTACAAAAGTTTCCAAGAGAACAAAGTGTGAGTTCTTTTCAATGGATTTCAAAGTAGGTCTAGACATAGATCCCAAATAAACTCAGAATTCTTCTTTTTGATTTTGATACTTTTTATATTTATGTAGTGGTCCTACTGCAAGTATAATATGAGTCAGACCAACAAAATTTGAATATAAGCTTTATAATAAGACAAATTAAAAACAGAAATGAACAGGGTGAGGTTTTTTTTTTGCTTCCTTGTAATATTTTGTTTTTCATTAGCCTTTTCAAGTTGGAGACTAGTGTGCAAATTTTCAAGCTTTACTCTCTGGCTAGGAATGCTAATAATTACTTCAGAAAGATAAAAATATGAAACTCTTGGATAATAACATAGAGATTTAATGGATTCCCATGGGACCACCCAAATTGCAGGAGCAGCCAGCATTACATCACTAGATAGGGATACAAGATGTTTTTAGAATAATCATGTGCAATTAAGGCAAGTGATAATTTTAGTGATTTCCCCTTTTTCCATATATAAGCAAACTGCCATCGTTTAGGATTTGTGATGAGCAATCAAAAAAAAACCATCAGGTTTTACAATGAAAAGGAACATTTTTTCTGCTTATTTATATATAGTAAAACTACCTAACATTATGATTGTTAGATTAGCAACATTTTAATAAAGGTTAAATTACAGTATAAAATTTTATAAATCATTGTGTAATGTGATACATCCTATAGCTAGCAGGATACCTAAACACTACTGTAAAAATGAAATAGGGATCTATTAATGCAATAAACCTACTTAATAAAAGTTGCTTTCATATTCAAAACCAAAATATTAAAGCATGCTCCATATCTGAAAGTCAAAAGTGAAAGAATAAATTAACTAAGGTTAAGAACCTTGTAGCAGCTGACTAACAAAGCTCTAGGGCATTATAAAATTTCATGCTCTTGTAATAAAAAGGATAAAGAATTGGCTAGAAGACCACTAAAAGTTAAAATAAATGAACATAAAGTAGATGAAAAAGCTTGACACGACTGAGACCACAAATGTGTAAAGACCAAAGACACAGTTTTAAGCCATTAGAGGACTGAATTAAATGCAAAATGAATCCTAGTAGTAAATTAATAGAAAATTACAAAGGTAAATGAGCTCTGTTTCACCGTTACAGAAAACTTTTAATATCATTTTTATACCATTATTTTTTTCTGGTACTTGAAAACAGAGATGTGATGAGTTAAATTCTGGCACATGCCCAAACCAGAAACAATTCTTAATATTTCTGCTCATGGAAAAATCACATTTTATAGGACAGACACAGCATAATCACACATTTTCCACTTGAAATACAGTAGGAAGAATTTACCATCTAAATCTTTATAAATAAAACGTTTTATATAGTGCATTGAAGTTTCACCTCTAAGCTCAGTCCCACCTTCATTTATATAAACCTCCATAAGTGAAAAAAGATCAAATTTTTTAGACTTGCTTTGTTATTATTTCTTAATCAGTGGATAAAACTGAGAAGGGAAAACGTTAACAACAGGTAGAGGAATTGTAAGACACTCAAGAGCATTTTATAAACCAAAGAAAAGAAACAATGTTTTACTTACAAGCTGCAAGACAGCCAAAATCTCTAATTTTTGTAAGATCAAATATAGTCAAAACCTAGAAGCAAACAAACCTCTAGTATTGACATCTCCTTAGTTCACCAGCATAAGAAGTTTTTGCCTCTTTGACCACTTTTATCTTTGGAAAATTGTCAATGATGTGAAAACTGGAAAGGACTTACCTAGAGTCTGCACTGCAGGAAGTTATGAATCCAGCCTGACATCCAAGTTAAAAAAAAGAAGAGGAAAGGAAAACACCTATTGACCTCAAAGCATTTAAACTTTGTACCCTAAAAGGTCCAAAAATGTTTCATGGGTAGATCCCTATAGTCTGGTTACAATGCTTAGAAATCTTTGTGTTTTTCATTCCAGTAGTCCAGTGCAGTATTGCCTTCTGTAGGTAAGGTCCTATGCTGAAATAGATTCTGGTTTGATCTTTGCAACCCAATTTATTAAGAGTGAGATTAATCATTGCGGGTATAATCCATGTGTCTGCAAATGTCTATTAAAAGACTTTCTGTGTAAAACTGAGTCTTTGTGTTTTGAAAAGTTCCAAGTGACACAGGACCAAATTTCTTCCATCATATTAAGTGACAGACATATGTAAGACACTGTTTATTGTCTTAAAAATACATTCTCCACCATGGTCTTGGAAACAAACTGCAAGTATTTTTCTAAAATCATGAACATGCTACTTCATATTAATGACATGAATGACTGGAAGCTAAAGATTTATGTGCAGCATTGCGTCTCTATGAGCATAAGTATGGAGGGCTTTTAAGTGTCTCAGTAAAACTTCTGAACTTTGGCTTCAGCTGCTCTGAGAAACTCTTTTCCTCTAGTTGTTATTTTCTCTGTTTTTTATTTGGCCTTGGTGCTCTTTGTGGGTATTTTACACCCATAGGCTGCGTCACAGTAAGGATGTCAATGTTCAAGTCTTAGTTCACCTCATTGTCATCTCCACAACTATGCTTTTGTTTTTGGAGAAACTCCCTAAAACCTTTAGTGAGTAAAGTTGAAGTTTTCACACTAAAAATGTGTGGTTTGCTGGAGAAGAATAGAAGTAGTAAATTAGGAGGCCTGGTCCTGTGGCATGTTGCTCAATGTGCTGTGGCTGAAAGTAACAATTATTCAATCACTGATTTACCTACAGGGATGACAGCGTGACAGTAAGAACTTTCTCAGTTTGCTTCATTACTTTTCTCTTTTACAGAGCTGTAAAAATAGCTTTCTTAAGTGTATGAGAAGGTACATCCTGATGGGAAGGCTGTTTCCGCCATGGTTGTGGATGGTTTGCTGAACACCTGGAGGAATGTCAACAGAGTGGCACCAAGCTCTAAAACATAGCAATGCACTCCTGAGCAAGTATCCCCTCAGAGATCTAGAAGTATAGGTCAATAGTATGTATTCTTGTAGCTACTAGATTTAAAAGGATGCAATTTGAGTGTTTTTTTGTGACAGCAAAACACAGGAGAGAGAATCTAATTATTTTGCCAATTGCAGCTAGAATAATTGAGGAGGAAAAATACTGTCTTTTTGTGGAAATCTTTGAGGTTTGGTAAGTTTAAAAGAAGTAAACGAAACTTTTGAAATTAGGAAGCTAGTGGAAAGAGTTGGAAGTTCAACAACATTAGTGATAATGGACTACTACATAGGCCATCAAATTTTGTACAAGAGAACCATATCCGCTTTTCATTAACAGACTGTCCTGTTCCTTTTTCTAGACCAGACCTAGCGCATCAATCTGACCATTTCTAATGAGATATAGGATAATACTGTGTGGACCAGACTTGCTTGTCAGCTACTGCCTGATGGGTTTAAAGTAAGAAACGATCCTTCATTAATTAACCTTCACTTTCTATGTAGATTCACTCATTGAGATGCAGGTAATTAAACCAAGGTCATTTCAAGGACTAACAGAAGGAAAACAGCGATGCATAGGTGGTGTGGTTGCTGTGATAGAGGCCTTTCACCACAATGGTTTCAGTGTAATAATTACACATACAAAGGTGGCTTTAAGAAAAAAATAATTCACTATCTTTTTTAACATGTCACCCCAAGCCTAAAGAGTTTTCAGACCAAACTTGATTGCATGGATTTCAGAATAGATTAGGAAAAGAAAATAGTCATAAACTCAAGAAAAATAAAGACCAAAAAAGGAACAAAGCAGTCAGGAACTTATTGGGAGGGCTTGAACGTGACTGAAATATCCCTGAAAAAAAGACTCTCAATCTTCTGTCTCATTTTAAGTAAAACTCACCAATTAAAAAAGAACTACTTCAGTTAGAAAACTTTATGTAGAAAACAGAGGTGTAATTTGTCTAAGTGTTCATATTAATTTCACTGATTTTTAACCCTTTACAAATGTAGTGATGTAAATCTATGGAGAACAGTGCAGTGCAAGCAGCTGCTCACTCATTTACAGGTATAAGACTCCAATTATGAAACCAATGTAGCTTGGGGATATAACAGTATTTTTTGCAGCTCCTCCAAATTAGCTCTTACACCAGTCCAAGGCATGTGAAATTCCAAACTTTGATCACTGTTGAGAGCAAAGTGAATATATTGAACCTGCAAATAGCCTTCAGCTTTTTCCAAGTGGTTCCTTTACAATTTGAGATTAAAGTTGTATGTTATAGATTTTAATAACTGTCTTCCATTTGGTTTGCTGAGTACCACTTGCTGTGGATTATATGACCTAGTCACCAGCATGTCCCATTATGAGCACTTAACCTTGAAAGTTGTAAAGACAGAGCATTTAATCTGTTAAACACAGTCAGAATCAGAGGTTATATAATTACAGGTAATTTGGCTTAGCACTCCTAATCCTTTCCAGTTAAAATAAATTTTACTAAAAATTTTCTTCTCATAAAATGGAAAAGAAGTGATAACTATTGAAAAAATGGAGTGCTGCAGAACACAATATTTGTTGAAATATATACATACATTTGTTTCAATTAAAGCCTTCAGTAATCACCAGCATAGTAAACCTTTACAAGCACAGAACAAAATTTAGTGTTAACAGCTATGCAGGAATAGTAGGAGCAGGTAAGAATTAATTTGAAATTCTTTTTCCACAAATAGTCCTGATAAGTGTATATTATAGTCAAGTTACTCATGCAAACACGTATCCACACACCAACCACAGCTTGTATTTTGATATTTGAGTGCAGAACAGATAAAAACAAAACAGTGAAGAGCATTCAGAAAATCGCTATCTCCTTATGGAAATTCTACAGCTAGGAAAACAGGAAATTGTTTTCATTACGAAATTAAAAATCAATAAAATTAAAAGCTTATAAAAATCAGAAATGATTCACTACAGGAGAAAAGACCAGATAGCACATAACAGATAATAATCATGATGTTTAAAGCTCTGCTAGAAAGCATTCCATTTTCATAGTGATGAGAGAAATACACAATTCTATATAGATTCCAAAGACTTATTATTTCTCATCTTAAGTTAACTGATAATTCAAAAAAGAAGTGCTTTTTGTGTGCCATTTTACCATTCACAGCTGTTTCTTTAAACAAATGAGTGACTAAAGGATTCAGTTCTAATATTGTAAATCACCCTAGAATTAGTTTAAAGATTATGATCAATTCTTGTAACTTGGTATTTTGTAATCTATCAGTACTTGAGTTAAGTTTTACATAATACTTGGAAAATGGAGGTAGAGAGGTCACAAATTAGATAGCAAAATCTGAGCATCAAGTAATCTCAGCCTAAATGCTGATTTTCCATAAGGAACCAACAAGATGTACTGAAAATGATGAAGACATCCTGCGGCTGGAGCAATATGTACTGCTCTTGACACACAATGTAGTTTAAAACACAGGCATCAGATGATGTCATGGGGATTTCCATTGTAGTCTTCAAAAGGGAACCCTTACTTTCTCACTGAGTTTGGTAAGATGCAGTTGCATTTCAGATATGCACATAGAGTTACTAGTGTTCCAGCATGTGATGCGCAGCAGCTCAATAACACTTGTATGTACACCAGTATTACACAGTCGTGAAACAGTTATGTGCTAATTAGATGTCCATTACATGTGAATTACAAGAACTTTAAAAGTGAGAAATTAAAACTGCATTTCATTTGGAAACCTGAATTTTCAGCACTACCAATATTTTTCTCATGAAGGCAACACCGTCAAAATGTTTTGTTTATGCAAGGCTCTAAAAGAAAAAAAAAAAAAGCCAAACAAACTATAAATATGAAGCCAGTTGAACCTGAATGGAGCTCCAATTACACCCATTTTTTTAAAAAGCTTTTGCAAAAGTGTTTGAGCTTAATTAGGTTAAGCTATTTCAAAGCATGCCCAGTTGTTGTAATTTGTTTATGATACAGAGCAGCTCTTTGATCATAAATGTTCATTTTTATAGAAACCCTGTTATCAGTCACAGGGTAAGAAATGAAATGAACACTGTCTGCAGTAAGGAAGGAGTTTAAGCAGCTCAGAAAATAGCTGTCTCACTAATAAAAGAAAGACATGACTTAACTTGGCATGTGATGGCAGTAGGGTAAGCACATTGTTTTTTAGGAAAGAAAGGGAAACTAAAGTATGTTCAGTATGTTATAGGCACTCATTTTGCCTAAGATACGGTAGCCATTGGAGCATCTTTACTAACCTGATACCTAATTGCAGTTTGAACTTTGACAGTTCTTGGGTAAAGCACCTATAATATCTGCTCCTAATTTCTATCCTTTGAAATCCTTCCATTTGTTCTCAGAAAAAAAAGAAAGTAAAGCACTCTTCATCCTTGAAATTGCTGTTTGAGTCTGCTGTTTTTAAGAGATTTTACCAGAAAGGTGAAAAAGGTACAACATAGCATAAGTGTCCCTAAGAAAATACTTTAGCTCTTCTTTTTCAGAGTATGAACCTTAGCTGTTGTCAGAATTGGGTAATAAGAACATATTCAGACCATCTTTATTTAAAAGCATGAATCTAGGTTAGAGGCTCAAAGATGGCTTTTTCAACTTATCTCTTTTCCCTTTTTTTTTTTTTTTGTTTTAGTTTAAATCTTTTACATGGTGAGATGGATGCATTAGCTGCACAGTTTTCTAGCAGAAGATCATCCAAAATACATGAATACATCTTGGCCTTTGGGAAGGGCTGTATTCACAGAGCATTTAAATGAGTTTTTTTTCAGATATTGCATGAAGATATTTTTGCACTCATGAGGGAATAATGCGGATCTGTCTAAGGTTCCCTGTACCAGCAAAATTATCTCTCACTGGACCATGCTACAGAATAGATAAGAGCTTCATATGCAAAAATGGAGAGTTTTAAGACTGTATTTTAAAACAGTGTTCAGCTGCTTTTTTTTTTTTTAATGCAATCAATAATTTGAATTGTCTATAAGCATCTTTGCACATCCAAGGATGCCATGGCTGGTCATCTGTGTGTAATCTCACCTGATGTATACATGTTAGTCACTGATGCAAATGAGACATGCAATATTTGTACACTTTTTAAAATGCAGGTCTTAATGATTTACTTTCCAAAACAAAACTAATGATGTTGAAGAGCAATATGCAAATATTTGCTCTTTGACAATGACATCTTCAAGCAGCAGCCAAGAATCCTGTATCATTAGTAAGGTAAATCAACTTATTCATGGTAAACAGCTAAGTCAATGAGCTTAGTTCTTTTCTTCTGTTCACAATTAACTTTGAATTACTTTCACATTTTTCAAATGTACTCAATATCTAACATTTATTTTGAGTTATGGCTAGGTTTATGAAGGTATTTTGTCAGCAGGAGCTGGACACATACACTGCTCAGGCACTTTTTCAAAACTCATCAAGTATCTCCTAAGCTTTCTCTGTATCTGGTCCTAATTTTTGGTCTTTATGGTGGACAGAGACTTCTTTTGTCAGTGGTCTCTGCACTTTTGGACACTGAGATGGGCTCCTTAGGCTGGGTGGACTTAAATCACCTGGTATTATTTTTGCTCCAATTATACTGCATTTAGTTACTGTATCCATTTTTAAAATCTGCTTTCCATAAACGTTATGCAACATTCCCTTAAAAATTGCTGTTTCAGTTAACATTTCTGCCCATAAATCAGTCACTGGAATATTCAGAGAAAGCAAATATGAAAGGGGTGTGAACACAGCTGAAGGCTATTCAATGTTTTATTCAAGGGAGTTTTCACGGAAAATATTTTGAGGTATTTGCTTAGTTCTAATCATTACCATGGGACGCCCTGGAAATCCAATAGTAACAGAAGTGCCAAAACTTGAAAGCAATTAAGTATATTTGAAGAAAGAAATTTTCATTTTATGTTTGTATTGAAATTTTGGTGCAGGAAGGAGGCAGCCCAGTTGAGCCAAATTCCACAATTCTCTCAGCCTTCAGTGGTTTGGAAGGCCATAGATCTAATCTAAGCTCTACAAGACCCTCTGTAACTACAGGGAGCTTTTGTTTTCTGTCAATATTTTTTGCCAGGAACTTGGCTGTTGCTGGAGGTAGGCTTTTTAAATTTCCTATGAAATACTGCAAGCAACAAAAGTGTGTTGGGATAGAGGTTCTGGTGGTAAAGCAGCATGTTTTAGGTTTGCCTGCATCCAAGAAAGCAGCATAGTGGAGTAGCTCAAGAACCAAGAACAAAATAGACAATAAATTTGCCATGGAAAAATTAGTCCAAGCAGTGTTCTGTCTCCCATTAGAGATCAGACATCTTTAGGACATATAGGTTTTTGCAAGCTACTGGTGACCTAAAAGGTACTGAATCTATGCAGCCCTTATTTTCCATTTTAATGGGAGACAAGGAAGCTGATCAGATCACAGATGTACTCAATAATGTGATGAATGACACCTTCCACAGACTACTAAAAACTTCCATGGCTCTGGGGCTTCACTGTGCCTTCTTTTATTGTATATTAGCAGCCAGAGATGCTGCATGCACTGAAATGTGAGAAGGATTTTCATGCTTCTAAGAGTTCAGCATCAAGCTTACTTTACATTCAAAGGGTTCTTTGTCTGGGCTGCATATTCAGAGAGATAACAACAATGAGAATTCATGGAAATTCAGTGCCCTCTTCCTCTCCTCTGATAAAGCACAAGATAATAAAGACTTTGCATCTGAAACATATTTGGTTGAATTTTGGAAGGCCAAAATATGAAGGCATTTCATAAATTAGGATGGATGAATGAACTCTTGTAGTATAAAAGAATGCCAAAGAACCATATGGGTTTATTTTCCCCCCTTCAGGATTCAGCACTTAGCAGCTATTCAATTACTGTTTCAAGATAAAGCATGAATGCAACAGCTACTTTACGCTATACTTCATATTTTCCTTTCTATGAATATAGAATTGTATTGCTGATCACACAAGCATCACACATCTAAGTCCTAATATCCACAGCCTCAAAAAAACTTGAATCTTTTTTATCTTTTCAATTGTCTGAATACTCAGGGAACTATAGAATCTCCTGTCTGCTAGAGGCTTTCATTTAAGGAAAAACAGGAGGCAATTATATGGTATACATTTTGGGAACTCATTTGTGGGGTATAAGTAGATCTTGGCAGATTTTGTTAAATATGATCAGCTAAATCATGCAAGTCTAACCGAAAACCATGGATCCATGTATTCTTAGAGCCAATCAACATAGTAGAGACAAGGAACATTTGTTAACTGTTCTGACATCTTCCTTTGGTTTTGTAAGTCATGGTTTATGCTCACAATGTTCTTTGCAAATATGAACTACAGTATTTATTTCATAGTTAGTACATGTTCTAACATGCTTTAGTTGTTGGGGATGGCTCTGGCGATAGGTATTGAATTAGAAAAATCTAATTGCTGGGACTGATCAGAGTCCTGTGATACAAGCAATAACAAAAACATCAGTGTTTTGTCAGGTGCCTATCAGCCTTCTTTGTAGCTATTCTCCTAACACAGCTGAAATTTTCATGAATATTAGTAAAGATTGCTCACTGGTGTCTGGCGAAGCAGAAAGCCACCCTAAAAACACAGCAAAATGATTGCTGGCACCTGAATTGACAGCTGGACTGGGAGAGTTTCTGGAGACTAAAAGGACTGGCCATTCTGAGGTGACTACTCCAGACAAGGAGGTTAAGGGATAACATCGGGGGGGGGNGGGGGGGGGGGGCGGTGCGGTGTGCAGGGTTGTGCAAGAAGTACTTGTACATCGCTGCCTGCACTGGAGCTGCTTTCTGGGAAGATGAGACAGTTCAGTTGCTTTGGTAATTCTGTTTCTGTAGAAGAGTGATTTCAACAGAGTTTGAACACCTGGGCTTGGAACCGGCATGAAAATCACACCATTGTTTCCTTTAGAAATGGGATCTTCACCAGTCAACAAAGCATTGTAATGGGGGTGTCTGTGACATATGGCCTCTAGGCTTGATTAGGGTGATTATTTAAAAAACCCAACCCAGTTAGGTAACAATGGATAACTGTCTCTCATAAATAACAGACAGTAACATAGAACATGATACATATGCAGAAAATAAGAAATCAACATAAAAGCTACATCATATTTCTCAATATACACTGTTTGGTCCCAATTCTACCATCAGTTGTAGGGTACGATGACTTTACACATTGTAATTGAGGGTATAATTGAAGCAATTTTCTATAATCTTCTATGCATTCCCAAAACAAATCCTGAGCTACCCCAGAAATGCACTCACATTAAACGTCTCTAGGCTCCACTTTTGTCATAGATCTTTTCATTCTGATGTTTATAGTGGTGTCATTAGGAAATATTAGAAATGCTAACATTTAATATAAAGAGATAGATTATTTTTTTTTTTCCTGGCAATATCAACTTTCTTGAAGTTATGAAAACCTGAAATTTTGTAATAAGTAAAAAAGAAAAAAGAAAAAGAAGCAAATGGAAAGGTAGATCCAGATACTCAAAATACTAAATGCTGAACTGTTGAACTCCTGGATAAACTTTGTTACATCTTGAGGTATGAGACTGGGAACTAATCTTCTACACATGCTCTGGGGAAGAAAGCAAGCATATCTCTCTTTCTCATTCTAAATACTCATTTTAGATATTTAGATACTGAAATCAACAAGGTGCTCCAGCACATGCCTGAATCATGGCCCAGGCAGCTCACTTGGTGACACAAAATAATGTTTGATAATTTGTGCAATGCTTGAAAGATAGCTAGTGATTTGTTATCCGTAAATCCAATGAACTTTCGACATATCCTGTTGCCTGGGTGAGGCAAGACATCCATTCAGTTACTAATGGGGGAAAGTTGAGGCACAGTATGATTTGTTTTACTGATGTAAATGTCGCACAGAGCTATATTTTGTGAATGGATGATAGATCTAATGAAAGCCTTATCGCTTAGCCACAATGTGGAAGTATAATGAAATGAAACATTTTGAGGTGTTTAGGTACTCAGAAACACAGGTAGGGGCTAATAAAAATCCTTTTAAGCAACTACTGGCACAGTATGCACTAATATTTTAATGGTCTGTTTGGTCAATTAATTCTCTATGAAGAGGCAGAAATTGATCCTTCTCCCCCTCCCCCCCCCACCAGCACCAAATAAAACAGTATATTTTGAGAATGCTGAATAATGCAAGATGTAAGTAAGTAAAACTCTGCATTTTTTTAATAAAAGTTTCTTTTTCTCTGTCTGGGGGGAAAATTAAAATCGTAACATTCTGACTTAATATGGATATCTGGCGTCCTTTCAGTGAGAAGTTTGTTGGGAAAGTTTTTTTTAGGTCAGCCTGGGCTTTTGATTAAGGCAGGAATGACTAACACTGCCCCTGTGTGGCTAATGCCCTTGTGACTGTGGGATGTGAAGAGAACAAACTCAGCCTTATATACCTTTATTCAATCAAAGAATATCTAACTTCATCAGAATTGACTTCCACTTTCAAATAGAAATAAAACACTTAGATTACTTGAAATTATTAGATAATCAAAGCAAAACATAAAAGATTTTTGCCTTTCTGGATTCACAGCTGGAGAAATAGAACGAAAGAAAGAAAAACTGTAAAAGAGGCATCAGAAAAAGTAAAACCCACATAGTATTTATAGGTAAATTATCTTTTTACTTTTAATATAATGCAAGCTTTATCTCAATTGGGCAACTCTTTTCCCTAGGGTAGGCTGTAACTGAGAGGAAGCACTGGAATCACAAGCTCCAAAGTCATCTGAGGGCTTGAAATACTGAGTGATGTGATACTTTGTCACTGTGACACACAACACTAGCTGAAGGGCTGGGCATACAAGTCATATGTGTTAGATAACATTATTCAGAGACTAACCAAGGCTCCATGTGGCACAGGCTTATAAAAGGGAGCTGGGAATGGGCACGTGACAATTTTGGCTGTAAGGCAACTTCAGTTTTATACCCACTTACTGATATTCAGGAAAAATAACAGCAGCCTAGGACAAGCTTGAATATAGTTGATGCACTATATACATTTGAATACAGTTAGCCTATTAATACAAACCCAAACTAGTGCACAAATAAGCTGCATGGAAGACAGTAGAATGGTTTCTTTTGTCAGCAGCACCTGCATCTACCAAAAGGCCATACTGAGGATATGTAATCTAAATCATCTGGAAGAGGAGCGTTACCTAATGAAAGGGTGGGAAACACTCCGCTTTGATCTGGTTTCAAGCAAACCGTCCAATAAATGTGAGAACTGTCTCTGCACACCTGCAACCAGCTCTCTCAGCCCCTCCTCAGAGAGCTGTTACTGATGCACCTTCCAAAGAGACATTTAAAAGACATCTGAATTGAAGGGCATCGTGTTCCACTTCCAGAGTATGTGAAGCCCTGGTCTCACAGCCAAGACATTCATCAATAGTTGGGACCTCAAGCCCTGAACATGTACAGCAAGCTATTTGACTAAGTAAAAACAGGAAACATTTTCAGAGATTCAAGAGAGGATATCTGGACGATCTAAAGTCTGGTTTCTATCTAGACTCCAGAACTGGCATTGTTGAAATAATCCTTGAGATGACCCCAGTTGTCAAAATCAAATAGGATTTGTAAAATGCTTTAGAATCATTCTAAAGGAAAGGTGATGTAGAAATGTAAGATATTATTATTATTATTATTAGTATTACTATAATAAGACAGGCTCCCCATGTCCCTTGATAATAATGCAGCTCACTGGTAGGGATAAACTACGGAGCCAACATGAACTAGATTATTACCTCATAAAATGAAACACCTGCCCTATTATCCCTTAAATAATAAGTACATAAAGCAAATTTGACTGTAATAATAAAACATAATGGTGAAATATTTATGGGTAATTTTTCAATGCAGCATGCAAGGATTAAGCCATGCAATTTCTGTTGGCTTTTACAAGAGTTGCACTGTTAAATCCTCCCCATGTGGTCCTACCACGTATGGTAAAATTAAATGGACATTTTAAAGCATGATGAAGAATCACAGATTCCACCCTTGCACCCAACTTTCAGTAGGCAGCAAGGCAAGACTTCAAATACTTCAAGTAAACCAGCCAGGAATACGCTTATTAATAAGGAAAATATTCTAGTCAGGTCCATACTTTCATAAAACTGCATGCAGATAGTGCAGTTATGCAGGTAGTAACAAGTGCAAATAGTTAATTATGCCAGCTTGTGAGCTCACTTGCTGGAACTACATTCAATCACAGCAGTGACTAAAGAAACACAATTGAAATGTACAAATGCAAACTGGTTTTAGATCCCAGCTGGCAGATAAACAGTACTGAGTCCTTAATATAAACAATACCAAGTCCTTAAAACTAACAAATAATATGAAGAATTACTTAAAGGATATAATCAGCTTACATTTTTTACAACTCAGAATTTCTCACTTACCTCTCACCTTTCTAAATTCTTGTAACTGAAAAAGCCACAGAGAGAAAAAGACCCAAATCATGTTTTCTGATTGTTCACTTGGCAGAACACTGAAGATAAACAGGTTTCATAATTTCTTTCATACAGATATTTCCATATTCATTTCCCTACTCTTCTATGGGTTGACTTCTGATAGAGCAACAAAGAGAAAAAAAATGTTAAATAAGGAAGTGTATTTCAAAGTAAGAAAATTTGTTAAAGACATCTGAGGCAGCAGAACCTCTAACCTGTGAGTACTTTCAATATACTTTAGGTTTTAAGTTGTCAGGGTCACATTCTCAGTTTTTGAAAAGCACTCACGTCTGGCTCCTGAGACAGAGCCTGATTTAGTCTTTTATAGGCACATAGTACATGCTCTAATTAACCCAACTTAAATTTTTGAAAGCAGTTCCAATGTCTAATAGCCACGATGCAATATTTAACAGATTATATTATTTATTATTTTATAAAACACCAAATAAAAATAAAGAGAATATCTGGACTGCACCTCTCTTTAGCAGTCTTCCAAATAATTAAATTAGTTTGATTTGCCTTTTTTTTTTTTTTTGGTTTTTAAAGCAAGATAGTTTTATTTAAAGTCTTGCTCATTTGCTGGTTTCATATTGCTGGCACCTTTCCAAGCAAAAGGAAACACCTAATGTTTTCCATAAATTCTCCTAGTCACTCGTGCAGTCTAATCTTGGGTATATAGGTGAGCTGTACAGTCACAAACACAAGGACACTTCCTGCAGCCTCGAGTTTTGGTTTGGTAATCATGTAAGTGTGCATGCATGCATCACTGCTATCCTGCTTCTGCAGTCATTGCTTGCACCAATTATGTGCATTTTGCCACGTGTATTTTCAACTACATGACTCTAACACAAAGTCAATTTTATGCTGGCAGAGCCGATACAGATATACACGTGATGCACGTGTGTGTGTGTGCACGCAAAAATCTATTCATGCCTGCCTTTCCTAGTGCTCTACCTCAACTGCTTGAAGAGTTTCTGTGTTTTCTCTTTGTATCATTCCGGCTCTGAGTACTAAAAGCCACATCCTGTTATGTTTGGTTGCTAGGTGGAGAAATGTTATCATGGGCTTCAGCAATAATTTATCCATAGAGCTAGAGGAGCTGTCATGTACTTCTGACAGTGAGCTGCAGCACTTTATCAGCTTGCCTGTAAATCAACCGTGTGTGGGTGAAGATGCCAGCAATGTTTGATCTCTCTCAGACACTCTAATAATCTGCTTTTGTCTGATTGATTCCTTCACATCACCAGGCACATTGCAACTGAGAGTGGAGTGCCCTCTGTTTATCTCCGTTGGTCATCTGCTTGAGGGCAACAGGGCAGAAAATGCTGTTCTCGCCAAGATGTAAGAGTTTTTTGGAATTAGGGGCTTTACATCATATCCTGGAGCAGGTTTAGTCCAGTAAATCAATGATAGCAGAATTGAATGCACCATAAATACCTCAAACCGTATCTCTTACAAGAATGTAAGAGTAATTCATAGAAACAGGAAAGGTAACTTTGCTAGAAAGAATTACGACCCCTACAAGCTCAAGACATGCAGGTCTTTTACGGCCTGTGTTTACATCTACCCTCTTGAACTTTGGGAAGAAATGCGCTGCATGCTGGCATTTGGTTCCAGGCAGTTCAGAGATAATATTGAGCTGAGCAGGACGCTGTCAGAATTGATCACTGCCTCTCAATCCAAAAGCTAACTTTTTCTAAATTTCTGTCAAATTCTGTTTCACACAGGAGATGCCAACACACCATGTCATGCTCTGCACTGCACTGTAGCAGAGCACAACGCCTGGTGTTGTGCAGTACCTTTCTGCCAAAAATATACATAAAAGGATGCAATCTAATGAGCAGCCAAAGCCCCTCTAGGAGGAGGGAGAAGTGTATGCCCATTCCGATGGATAAATAGATCTGACTTTGTTTTGTCTCGTACATCATACTGTTCCTCCAGTTGAAAATCAAGAGCTTATTATCACTGGGAGCCTGGCAGCAGCTCATTGTGTTGTGACCTGGGATCAGCGTCATACTTGGATTCCTGACCTCTGTGAAAGCTGAGGTCGGAAGATATTGTGGATGTGATTGACTAAATCCCATCAGGGGAAGCATTTGGCTGTAGCATCCCCTCTCTGGGTCACAGTGGGGTGGCACAGGCAGCAAGACATTTGGGGAATGCACTAATTTCAAGCCAGTACACTAAGGGGAAAGGATGGTGTTTCATAGCACCGTGTAATGCTAAAAAAGGGTGAAAATTCACACTGCATAATGTATTTGTAATTGTGCTTAAGGCAATGAGAAGAGAGAAATTCATGAAACAAATTTGGCATCTGTTGTAGGCCTTGGTGGATGTTGGAGGAGAGGTTACATCTCCTCTAGATTTATTGTATCAAGTTGTAGTGCTTCAACACCGAATGGATCCGCTGCATCTTCCTTGGCCCATCACAGTTATTTCGCCAAACTATTTTATAAATTGTTTTGGAGATCAGTTTCATGGTGAGAAGGCAGCCTCTTACTGTTCCCCAGCTGACTGACTACATGGGCAACACCTTTTATGTGCAGCAGTGGGGCCTATACTGTTCTCCATGTTTAATAACCCTTGCAGTGAAAGGTAGGTTTTCATTCACAAGAGAATTTTTTTTTGTTACTGCACACATCATAAAAGCAAGTAAAGTGATAAAAGTAGAGACCTAAAGTTACAGCGTGTAGCAGGGTGTATTCTCTATTCTTTCACCAGCAGGCACCATTAAATGACATTCAATTTTACTGAGTATTACAAAACACACGTTGTTGCTTTCTCTGCGACCTTGAGCTGGCATCCTTTCAGCATCGCAATATTTGGAATACGATGTGCATATACAGACAGACTTAGGTATACAGACAGATGTAACTCTAGAGACCTCATGGCTTCTCTACATGCAGTATACTAGAATAACAGAGACAAGTTGTAAGGATTTTATATGCAGAATCATATTCTAGTTTGAGTACAGTTGCTAGACTTCTCATTTAAGCCACTTACCAGTCAACAATAGATTTGTAATTCCCCAAATTCGCTGGGAAATAGAGCCGGAACCCTACCAACTAGCTCAAATCAACAAGAAAACTCTACTGAAAGGCCCCAGTGCTGACTTTATCCATGCTGATTTGGTGATGGTGGACTTCCATGAAGTTTGTTTAGACTGACTCTAACACAAATAACCAAAGACTTCAGTGATCTTAAACATACTCATTCTAAACTGCTTTTCAGCTTTATATTGCAAATTATTTTAAATAAGCTTACAATCATGTCTCAAATACTGCTTTTGCAATGCCACTCTTTTCAAGGGATGGCACTTTCCAAAGGAGATCTAAGAAATAAAAAATGAAAGAGAAAATGACAAAAAGGGAGAGGAGAACTTGAGGAAAATTGAGCATGTCTAAGAAAACTACACTTCCAATGACATCAAGTTATCCTCAAGGGAGATGTATAAGAAGAAGATATTACATGGCTGAACAGTAAATATCACATTTCATTTTACAAGCGTGTTTCTGCTTTTTATTATATCTTGACTGGCAGATCCATAAATTTTGAATATCCAGTCTAAGAAAGGACAGTCTTAGGATCTACAGGCTGTATTCTCCACGGGTCTAAATGGTCAGTGGCATTTTGTTATTCCATAACAGATTGACTAATTAGTGAACTATGTTCATATCCAGAAAATTTAATATATATATTCATGAGCAAGTGAAATAAATTAATACTTGCCTACATTTAGGAATTTAGTTCTAGAAAAATAATTAGTAGTAGCTAATTTAGGTTAATAATTACTATGCAAGTTATTTGATTACCAGGCTTAAGAGATCCACAATAAAGTCCTCTCTAAAACAGATTTTCCAGGAAAATAATTCCAGAAAAGTTATTCCAATGAGCAGCTGCAGATTTCCTGCTCTTGAGTACTCTCCATCCACTAATGTTGCTGATTGCCTGTAGGTTCACAAGGAAACAGAAGATTGACCAAGGACCACTTCTGCACTTAAGCTTGGTAACACAAAGGATTCAGCCCCTTCTGTGAAAAGCTGTTGTATTTACACTGCTTGGCAGCACCCCATTTCCATGCTGCAATGAGGCATCCTGCTTCTGTCCCCCTCTATAGTGCAGCATCAATTTTGTGGTCTTTGCTCTGCTATGATGTCTGGGGCTCCGTTGGGAAAGATGAGGAATACTGAAAACGAATTTCCATCAGTACTTGTGTATATGCATGGCACTAAATATCTCTAAGTGCTCTTCATGCTACCCAGTTTCCATATAGCACTTTTTGGCATATATTTAGGGGTATGTAAATAGATACAACACTAGAAGCTACAGGAGGAAACTACTTGGGTAACTCTGGGTTATCTGACCTCCTTATAAAGTATTTTGTTGCTGCTGTCAGCCAGCAATATGTTATTTCCTGAAGTATAATCCCAGTAAGTAGTATTTCTGGATCATCTACCAAAGTGTTGGCCAATGTTGAGTGATTGATTGAGGTTATGACATGACTTTTACAGACAGCACTTTCAGGACTGATACAAACACATGGGGACTTGCTTGTTATTTTGTGGTAAAGAAAAATACTTGGAGACGGGAAATGGAATTTCCAGCAGCTCTAAGACTTCAGTAATTTGACAATAGGCTATTTTTGTTTGATAGTGGAAGACAGGTCTGATAAAACCTGACATACAGTTTACAATTATAATTAACATCATCAGTGTACTAAAAAGAAAAGTCTCACTAATTTATTGATGTAATTTAATTGGAAGATACATATACTATATTTTTGTTTTGCCCCAGCTAAGCAGCCTTCTGCTTAAAGGAAGATTTTTTTTTTCTGGTACAAACTGTCAAGGGTAAAACAAGCTGACTGAATGCTGACTACCGTTGAGAACATATATATTTAGACCTGGCCAAACTGGATCTACTATGCTGTCACATATTAAAATTGTAGTCAAAGGTTATATGTAGCCAGGAACACCATCCAGATGACAAGTTTGGAGTGGGGAAGGAAACATCTTACTTTCCAAATGCTGATACATAGTTGTTTCATTCTTCTGAGGTAAATCAGAGACCAGCACGTGAGCAGCATGTCTCAGCTGTAAATTCCAGCGTGAATAATTTCCCATGTATTGTGCCTAGTATTTTATGTTGCTGATCTTCAAGTTCTTGTAAAGAAAATATTTAATTTTGAAACCTAAATTGAGACTATTCTAGTAAAATCATATATTGGTTAGGCACTTAAATGTACTATAAAGTATATGGAGTGAACAAAACCCCTGTGAATGAGGCCAAAACCAGTGCCATGATGGAAGAGCTGAAGCCTAGGTCTAGCCAATGAGAAAATGATAAGTACATGAGTGAGCCTTAAAGCTTTCCCTTAAGAGTAATATCCATGACTTTTCCTGTTCTCTGCCTGCTCAGAATCCACTATTTAAAACCATTTCCTGACCTCATTTGGGTATACCAGAGAAGGGCTTAAGCTCTTCCTTTTTAAGCTGGATCACGGCATCACTGCACACTGAGATTACAGAGTGAGAACACATAGGTGGAGGATACATGTTTGATTCCCTCCTGTTGGAAAGTGCCATTATAGCTAGATACAGTAACTGGCTCAGAAAGAAAAGGTGATTTTCATCTTAATTTTCACTTGGCTAAAAAAGGAGAAAAATGGAAGGTTGTGGGTAAAGAAGCATGTGCCTTCCTTTTTATCCTGCTGATTATTGCCAAAAAATGGTTTGACATTTCACAGTAGAGAGCTACTAGATAAAAAACAGTTCTTGGAGAAGTGACCTCAAGCACCAGAAGGTCCTTTTCCATGGTATGTTTCTTGCCTGTGAACCTTCTGGTAGGTCTGTTTCTGGCATTGTAAACCTCAAGGGTTTTTTTCCTGCACACTAGAACAACTCAGCATGAAAAATGCAAATTGCCCTTATTCTATGCAAAATAATCTAAAATTGGAGGGGGAAGGACCTGCTTTGTATGGTGCAGACCTGATGCATTTTTATTGCCTATGTCAACGTAGCTCATCTCAGGCCTGCTGCTTTCCAGACAAGTACTCTAAGCACGAGTTATTATGTAAAAGATGGAGAGCTCCGTGCCTCCTCCTGTGCTTTAAAAGGGGGCAAGTCCTGCTGCTGGTGAATTATCTAGAGAAGAACATGGTAGTATGAGGTGCAAACATCTCCTGAGATGAGTCCCTCATCCTGTTTACCTGTTCACTTTTCCTGCTTATCAACATCACACTTAGCTGTGAATGAATGTTGGTCTGCAAATCTCTGTCAAAATGTTTTTTCTTTTTTCGTATCAGCCTGGAATCAGACCCAAACCACAGGGTTTGGGAAGGGTCTGTAGGGTATATGTGCTCAACAGAGCAGGAGTTACCAGGATTTTTATGGCTAAATCTCCTATTTATCTGGACAAAGGCTACACTGTGCTGACTTTTTTAAGAGTGCAAAATATTTACAACTGACATATCTTAGTAGATCAAAGGAAGCTGCTACTGTTTAACATTTGTGGCCTGTAATCTGCATTAATGTCTGTGCTCTTCCCAGATTTATCTTAAATGTTAATGAAAACACTGAATTGGACCCAAAGTACCAGAAATTTAGAGAAGAAAGTGGGATAAAATTTTCCATCAGTATCACTGGATCTCTTAAAGCAGACATGAGACAGACAGGTGGTGGGTTACAAACCGTAATGAACTGACACCTTTTCTTCACAGAAGGTGTCACAAAGGTACACCAAAGTGCTGCAGCTGAAGCTATTTTAGATTGTAAAAGTGCAAATGAACTAGCAAATCCTTACAGCTGTGTGGATGCTACAGAACATGCTTGTTTTTTAATATACAAGTATAAAGGTATTATTGCCCTTGCTTCTACCATTAGCAAGTCACCCATTTGAATACACAAGCTCAGGCTAAGCCATCTCAACAGGCGAGTCTGCAGTCCGCACCGTGGTAGCCCACTGCCCTCTCCATCCCTGCAAGTGCTTTCTGTGGTATGAAAAACTTTGGTGCTGGTTTCTAAATAGACTAGTATTTGACCAGGTGAAAGTATCAAATATTTGAGGATCTGTTTCTGAGCATAGATAAAAAAGTGGCAAATAAAATTTACTTAATCAATAGAAAAAAAATCTAATGAGAGGTATTCCCCAAATAGAAATTAGCATCTAATGACTCATTTCTTATGATCTGATCGGTTGTTAATGTGCTTCCATAACAGAGAGGATATATTAGGATTTATCATGAAAGTCTCAGACCATACTGTAATGCAAGGCAGAAGTGTGGCAGCTTTTACTGATTCTTGAGATCTAGGTGTGCAAAATACGTCAGTGACAGACAAGACATCAAGGACTGAGAAAAAAGAATTTCATTTCAGCAGGAGGCATTCTCAGTGAAAATGAAAGCTGTTCTTCTAGATATGGTATTAGAGATACACAGAAACTGTAAATTGATTATTTCTATACCTGCCCACCCCTAATTTTAAGCAGTTTTAAAAAACGAAATAAAGAAAAAGCTCTTCTGTTGTACTCAGAACAAACACCATGGGACTGGATGGCTTACAGAACCATTAATGGAATACAGAGTATTTCAAGGTCACTGGTTCAACTCTAGCTCAGGTTAGGAGTAATTGGAAGCCATTATTACTTGATGGCTGTTCAGTAGTTTAAGTGACACGAGTTGGTGGTCTTAACGTAACATCAAGTGAACACCTGTCTAAACCACACACATGAAAAAGGAATCTCTATTGATGTGAATTTAGTTATTCAGGAATTAATTTAAGGATAAAACATAAATAAATTCAAAAGATTTATAAACAATCCATGTTATATGCTTTTAAAAATATGTCAATGATACCTCAAAGTTGGCATCAGCCTGTAAGGCTCTAATGTGAGTTAGGCTCTACACAAGAGGCTTTCTCTTCTCATTGGTACCAGAGGCAACCACACTCAAAATGCCTTATGACAAAACAAGCCTGGAACGTAAACCAGTAACTAAAGAAGGTCTTACATTGGACAGTCCAGTCACAGATGTGCTAACCTTTCAAGCACATGGCAAAATTGCATTCACAGGTATAGAAGAGGATGAATGATTACCCTATGATAATTTAGAGAAAAAGTGTTGTGCAATGTGTTTAAGATTTATGTTACTGCAGTAATATCAATAGACTTGGTTAAACTACATGCTTTGAAATGGTTCACTATGTCAAAAAGCTTGGATAGAGATGCATAGTCCATAAAACTTAAGGATTTAATCGATTTTCAAATTCATTCAACTCCCCTTGAAAATAATATTATCTCTCTAGGTTTTATGCTTCTACTTTTATGAATGAAACTTACTCAAACTTTGAACATATTCAGAGTTTGAATGTTCTCAACCATAAGAAAAGCCAAAATAATTTCTCCCAAATAATCCCAATTACTCTCAATACTTAACTGGTATTTATTTAATCTGAGCTATTGCTGGAGAAAATGATTAAAGTGCTTTCTTTGGGATAGGCTTTCAAATGGAAAAAGTATTTCACATTATCTGCTGAAAATCCATTCTAGTGGCTAATGTTTACTATTCCCTTCACATACAATGATTCCTCTCAGTATTAATCAGACAATTTTTCAAAGGTATAGTCATGAAATTGGACTGGCTCCATGCCTAATCCAATATGTGTTGCTCACTAAACATATATCCAAAGATATATGTTTACTAGTCAACTGAATTTTTGCAGAGTGACATAGGTGCATGCAGGAGTCCAACTGTACAAACAGATATTTTCTTCAAGGAGAACTCATTGCTATGCAAGCTATTTTTAGTTTTGTGCTTAACACGCTTTGGGTGAAAAAACAAACTGGAGGTAGACAATTTGCCTAAGTAATTCTGTACTATATGTGCCATGTTTCAGATATGTCAATGACTCAGGGTTTTAAATAAAAAACATAAGGCAGCATTTCACTGTTTCATGCTGCACTATGTAGGTAAAAAGAAAACATCTTTGCAGAGACTTACTGAGTAACACCAATATACTATGGCAACAATTGTCAGTGAGAAAACTTCCCTAAGGGCACAGGGGTAACGGGTTTATTCATCAGGAACTGAAAAACTAGAAACTTAGGATGTTCAAATGATAGCATGTAATAATTCTGCTGAGACAATAACCTACATTTAAATCAAAAAGGGAACAAATTTTAAATTCACATTAACAGCATTTCTGTGTTCTGAAATACCTGATGCTTCTCAGTCTTAGCTCAGGTAGACTTGAATTTTGTGAACTTCTGTTTGTATGATTTTCCAAGTTACGCTTGTAGACTAATGAGCCTAAACTAATCTGCAGGTCAGTCACTATTACAGGTTTTTAAATCAGAGGTTTGTACACCTGAACTTTTCATGAGCATCCTGTCTTCTGAATGTGTGTCTGGACAGACCCCAGCTCCCCACCCCTCAAGACTACAGAAGAAAATGGACCTCTTACCACAACACCAAGCCCTTATGTGGTCTGAGACATATTGCAATAAGTACAACTGAAGCAGCTCTGAAGGAATATCTATCAGTTTGAAAGGAAGTAAATTCTTTCTGCTTACTGATATGCATAGTCCTTTGGCAGCAAGGCAGTTCTATGGGGGCCTGTGGTATCATTCACAGCTCAGGAGCTGGCAGGATCAGGTCCAAAACCACTCCGCTTTTGAGATGTAGCCCTATGTCATGTAGATGTTTTTATCAAAACATATTTCTACTATTTATGTGTTTATAAATGCTTTTATAACACACTTAAGAATCAAGTAGCTGATGCAACCACTTTTTTTCCTCTTGCTCCTGCATTTCAAACTATTATCGTGCTCTCAATTTTAATCTCATCCTCCTCCTCCTTCCTGTCTCTTGCTTTTTTATTTTTGTTGGTGACCACAACTGTAGTTTCAGTAAATAAAGCTAGTGCTTGATAACGTGGAACGGCCAGGAGCTTAACTCTGCCCTTGGAGATCGCTTACATCAAACCAGCGATCAAAAAGTGGTGCAGATAAAATTTGTCATCAGGGATTTCCTACAAAAGAATTACAGTGGAGAAATAGCCTGATCGATACTATGGATTTTCACTGCAGGGGCTGATAGTCCAATTGCTGTGAAACACTCACACAGATAAAAGGGCATGGCTGCCACTTTGTTACAGACTGCTGACTCAGCGCAAAGCCTGTCAGGTATTTATAGGCCAAAGTGATACAGAATTATCACCTTGCAGTGCCCAGCTCTTGTTAGTTCTAAGATTGCCTCCCTTTATGGGATTGCTAAATGCAGGTGAATGGAAAAATGATGGCTAACAGCTGTCAAAATGCAGCAGAATGAAGTACTTAAATCTTTTTTTATCCATTAAAAGGGTAACAACTAAACATATATCATAGTGTAGACGTTGTAATGATATTTGGGGCTAGTAAACTAGGGGTTATAAACAATGTACATCTGATCAAAATGGTAAGGAAAATACAAAAGGGAAAAAAAGTCTTCTTGTTACTTTACAATATGTGGTTTGGCATTTACTTTGCTGCTTTTTGCAGGGATCTCCAGGCCTCTGATCAAGGATGCTAAGATCAGCCTCCCAGCTCCATCGGTGCCGTGATAATTTTATACCCCATATACTGCAGCGAGAATTGTTTTAAGAAGTCATTGAGATGACTCCAGGAACTCTTCTTCATTGTTCTAAGCCAGTATTTTATAACCTCACTAAGATAAAATGCTGATAGATATCTGATATTAACCAACAGAATTAAGGGCTCATTGACTTCAAGGACCGTTTCACACACAGACACTTATAAGACTAAACTGTGATGAAGGCAAAAGAAATACACCATCCTTTGGTCCAACAGGTAGCATAAAGCATCTCTATCCTGGTATAAAGTCCATGATTGGCTGTTCTCAGTGATGAACATGTTTCTCAGTGGTGGTAATGAAGGGGGCAGACACTACTTTTCCTTTTATCACTCTGTAGAGCACAACATGTATTTATTTTTGGAGATCATATACAATAAGAGATAGGTTTTGACTGCATAAGGATAATATTTGGAAGGTCATAGAGAAAGCTGTAGAGCCTAGTAATATAAAAAGAGAAAGGATATTTGATTACAAGGATTTGCACAGACTTTGCCTTAGCCATAGCCTCCTAGACGTTTTTCATACAGAAATTGGTGCTGGACTCCATAAAGAGATTTTTACAACTTGAAATGAGTTTGAGAAACATATTTTTTGCATTTACTTTCATAGCAGGGACAGAGGCAGGCTATGCTTTCATACCTATGTTTTTTTTATATTATTACAACATTTAGAAACACATATTAGGATTTTGTTTTGCAGGATAACTTAAGAAAACTTAACATCCAGTTAAATAATTTTTTTGCCAACATTGCCTTGCAAAATCATGATATCTTCAGCATATCACCTACCCTTGTATCACCACAATTTTGAGATTATTTCGCTTACTTGTAAATACATGACATGTCTTTGTGTGCAAACAAACCAAAGTTTACCATTTTAGCACTCTCAGAATATGGATGGGGGGAGGGTGTGAAAGCAGAGGAGACTTGTGATTTTTATAGTTCAGGCCCATCTTCAATTATATACTTCATATAAGGTCAGATCATAAGAGCCAAACAATAAGTAAGATGAAACCTGAGCTTGTCTATACCTAAAATACGGCTGGAGAGGCATCTGTTCTAACAGAAACCCATGAGAGTGACATGGAGTAAAAGAAGCCATGCTGGCTGGGCACTTGCCTCCAGATTAATCTTACCTGATAGACGACTGGGCTAAGTTAGTTTCCTAGACCGACCTTGATTGTTGATGGAAATAGGTGCATGTAAGAGGAGGGAAGCCCTGGACTATGCTTAGGATAGGTAAGGTGCAGTATAGATAGATCTGTATCTCTTCTCATTCTGTGCTTTGAGAGGTACCTAAAGGCCTGTTAGGTGAGATGAGTTACCTTGATTGCTTAGAAGAGATTAATAGAACAATCTTGAATAGTACTTTGAAGATCTCATTTTTTTTGGCTTCCCCAGGCCTTAATACTTGTTTTTAAATCATCTTAGCAGTTTTGGAGAAATACAAATAGGAGGATTAAAAAGATGATTTAAAAAAAATGTCTTGAGAAGGTCATGGCCAGGAGTAGTTGAAATTCCGAGGAGTTTATGTACCTAATGCTTTAGATGTCATTTAAGAGCAGAGCTTTAAATTAGAAGAAGAAATACTGCACAAAGACAAGAACTATATTATTCTAAATACCACACAGAACTTGGATTTACGTATTGTTAGAAGTTTTCAGTAAGTTTAACCAGAATGGTTAACTGCAGAATCTGTGGCATGAAAACACAGAGGTTTTAAATTAAAATAATACAATATAATGTAAAGTATTAATTTAAATAATAACTCCATTCCCTGTAAGAAATGGTGCAGGTTTCTAAACCAACATCTTGCCTAACCAGGAGAAGCCTCACCTTTCTCCACGCTCCATAGGGAAATTACTGTAGCACTTGTCTGAACTGCCTGGTGCTGGTAGAATCATAGCTGCTCTCATTGCAGCGTTGTTGGATGGAAGTTTACTGTCACTAGCAATAAGCAGGAGATAAAAGGTTGGGAGGGGGGGATAAGAAAACAAAAGGGAAAAATAGAAGCTAAAAAATTCACCAGAGGTGAAAAAGAGGGGGAAAAAAAAAAAGGAAGATATACATAAACTAGTTGTTTTTGTCTTTCTAGTTGCTATGATGTGCACAAAGGAAATAGACTGAATAAAATCACATCTCAGGAACACCAACATAAATTCCCCCTTGCTTTGACAAGTACGTAATTTTGTGCAGTGATGCTCTTCACGTCTGGAGAGTTATGAGGCAATTTCATTCCCATCTGACAAATTTACAAAGAAACATTAGAGAGAAGGGATTAGAAAAGCGAGAAATCTTTATAGACTTTTTCCTCAGGCTGTATTTTCCTTCCATCTTTTGGCTCTTCCTTGAGGAATATGTATGAGTGACTCATTCTGTATGAACGCCATAACCGAAACACTTAGCAGATAAGCATAACATGAAATGTGCTTTAAATCAACTAATTGTATTTACATTATCTAGAAGGGCTGATCCTGATTGGCTAAAGTTTGCAAAAATTTGCTATTGTGTGTTTCCAAGATAACGATTTAAAACCAGGCAAAACCCCCCCTAGCCTACAACATGAGCTACATAACTTTGCAGAAAATTCCACGTCAGAGAAATAATTTGCACTTACAATGCACTTCTCAGCTTAGAGCTCTGATTGACCTTTTTGCCCTCATTATGATTTCATGAAGACCAACAATATTTTTTCATTTTCACATTGGGAAATTGAGGTAGATTAAATGATCTCCTAAATTCATCGAGAAAATAAATGTCACTGGAAAACAGGACAGGGAGGGACTAGTTGAACAGAGCTGACTCTTCTGCATCACAAACAGCCTTTCCAACAACACTGAATGCTGTAACTGAAGAGAACGTCCACTCCATACAGGCCACTAGATACTTTCTAGCACACACTGATATATTTCATACTACTAAAAAACAAATGGAAGGATGAGATGAAGGGAGAGTAAGGTGTTGTTAATACCTTGCCAACATCCACTGAAAGGCCAGGGAATTCCTTGGTTTTCTGGCTTCACCGTTACAGCTTCTTTCTGCCAAAGAAAAAAAACCCCTAAATGTCTGGTTCAGCCTTCTCTTTGCTGACAGTGGAAAATTTTGGCACAGATTATTCAAGAAATAAGTGATCATAATATAAGCTGTAAATGCTTTGCTTTTCCTGCAAGGTTTTAAAAAATAGACAGCCATGGCTCGTTTTAATAGTACTGCTGAACATAGTTATGCTGATCTGATATATGGCTACTACAGGATATCTGTATCTTATGTTCTATGAGTAATCTGTAACATTTTTCTTTTTTTACCACTTCATTTTATAGACCAAAATATTGGCATCAATTGTTCACAATTGGTTTAATGTCAAGGATCTTCCACCATGAACAACCTGGGCCTTGCTAATCCAGATCTTTATTTTCTATGCAGTTTCACATGAGTCCCTTTTTAAGGTCATTTCAAGTGCTAGATGATGGTGCTTCCCTCCTCCTTTTATTAATGAAAATTATATGATGGTGCTCAGAAGTTCCAAAACATATTCCTTTCTTGGCACAAAGATGAAATATAATAAAATGCAGATGCTTTCTGATACAGAGCACAGATGAAAATGTTTTATAACCACGACTTATGGAGAGTGGAAAACACAGGGGACACAGTTCCTAGGGCCGTGTTTGAAAGCCCCAAAGCAATCACCGCAATATCTGTAATATGACAGAAGAAAGTCAGGGGAGGGGGTATTTATTATCTTTTTCATGGGACCCAGGTGGACCTCCTGGCAGCCATGTTTATGACTCAGGATCCATTTTAAAATAGTCAGCTGTAATAAATGGAAACTCAGATGTGTAACCATGCTGGATTTTAACATGTTTCAAGTTTTATTGTCTTGGTATTTGCAATCACTTTTTGCACAGAGCATAGCATTTTGTAATAACTTTTGACTATACTGTTTCACCTTTTGTATTTACTTTATGTGACATGTGCCCTTCACGTCCATGTGTTTTGACGACTATATGAATTGAATAAAAAGTTCTGTTCTGAGTCTTTGGTTTCACTTAAAGAGTCAAAGGGAGACTTGAAAGCCGTACCTCTCTTTCTAATTAGTATATGATTAAAGAAGAATTTCCTATGTTTTCTTTAAAAAGTAAGTTTAATAATTTACTAGTCTGGACAAGATATTCTCTTTGCATTTCAGACATATGTGAAAGCAGAAATATTTGCCTGCCCAAGTGGATTCTCTGCCCTTGATGCAAAGTTGATATATTTGTTTCCCTTAGACCAAATAAATATTGGGCACATGTCCTTTAAATCTAGATACAATTATCATAAGTTGTTAGACAGTGTTCTGTCTCTTTAATATTGACTAAACACATTGAAAACGGCACCTAAAAACTAATACAAAAAAGAGAGGTGGGTCATAGCCAAGAAGCCTGTAATCTAATCCACCTGTAACCTTCCAGAAGTTCAAAGACATTTGAGTAAAGGATTTTGATTCCAGTCTGTCGTTGCTAGTAGAGATGGAAACTGTAAACTCAGCTCAAGAGCTAAACTTTACATAGTTAAGCAATTGTTTAGATCACAGCTTATGTCTGGTTGTGCAGCCTTTTCAGATGTACTCTCAAGAGCACAGCTGCTTATCTGAAAACTTTCTCTTTGTAAGAGACAAAAATCTTGTGTGAAAAGAACATTATTGATAACATTCCTAAAGTGCTCTGGCAAGAAGATGACCACAAATACAGATACATTGGAAATATTTTGGCATACTTCAGACCAATCCAGAAATCACGAGTACAGAAAAATAAAAAAATGTAGTTAAGATAAAAAACAAACTCAGGTGAGTTCATGGTCATTTATTCTAACCAAGTTGTTTCATTTATCAGTAAGAAACAGTTTAACTGACTCACTCCCTTGAGCAACTATAGGACTTTCTCCAAAAGCTTAAGGAAATGACCCCATTACACCTGCTCTTGGTTCACAGCAGAATTGAGAGCATGAAGACATCAGCCAAAGATGCTCAGCATTGGGATTGTCCTAAAGCTGGGTTTAAGGAAGCATAAAAGCCACACATTCACACTTTTCTTAGCCATGGTACATGGTGTAGTCCTATATGTTCACTATTCTGAGCAGCACATGGTCCTGTTACTCTGCAGATACAAATTTAACCCTTCACACTGTAGAGCTCTCCATTCAATCCCACAAAAAACCCCATGCTAATTAGGGAAAGTTCACACTGTAGTTTATATAACAAATGATTTCCACAATGTCAAAGAATTCCTCTGAAAAAATATTTAAATCTCCTTATAAATATTTTAGGTAGAGTTATCTAAAAGTGCATCTCTGGAGAACATCTTTGTAAGTGTTGCTGTGCTTCACATGTTTGTACAATCCCCATGACTGCATGACTTTAGTTGACTGATAGCTGTGTGCATGTAAGATATCCTAAATAGAAAATTAAATATATAACTACCTTTTTCATGAGCACAAATCTCTTCATGAGCTAACCTCCTTGAAAACTTAAGGCATACCTATCACTCTTTGAAAATGAGTACATTGAAACAAAGAGGGAAAGTCTATTTAAATATAATTTGGGAAAAAAATTAAGAAAAAAAAAATCACTTTTTTCCTGCTCTGTATATGTGAGACAGCTAAGTGTAATCAATGTCATAGGAAAGCCAGTGGAAACAGAAAAAAAATTGAATTATTTGGATCATGATAATCCCAATTGTTTTGCAAGTAAATTATATTTGAAAGTCTCTCCAGAATGTACTTACAAATTCATAGGAATGCCATTAAAATACAGCATTAATTAACATCCACTTTTATAAAGTGCTTTTAATATTGTGTAAACAAGCAAGAGTTGAAAAGCTTATTTTTAACTTGTATCTGCATATGCAGTGTGATCATAGTGAGTTACAAAAATACCCAAATAGCACTGGGAAATGAATTTTCACAGTTTGTTTCTGGTTGAAGACACACCAAAGTACCTGTCTTTAATTTGAGTAGCTGTGAACAAAAGGTACTTGCCAGCTTGCTTAGCATCATATTTATATGCTCATGTCAGTTCAGCCATGGGTGGAATACTGATGTGTCAATATTCGTTAGCCAAAATGATAATGAGTAACTGACTTGAAATAACTTAAAACAATCAGAAGCAATGGTGCAACATTGTATCAGGTTAAATGTCATCATTCCATATTTTATCTATGCAAAAATAAAGCCAATTGGATGGCATGCTAAATAGTCCAAGTTCAACACAGCAGAATTGCTGAACGACTAGTATCCAAGGCAAGGCATGTTTAACCATCTGCCAGACTTCCACAGGCTCCATTAGCATCATGGGCCAAGTGAGGGAGAGCTCCAAGGGGGATGTCTGGGGATAGATAACTCAGAGGTGTATATATCTGGCCTAGCTTTACATTTAGAATGGGGAGCAACATTAAATTCCCTCAAAAATCAGTTTTACTAGTTGAGATCTAATGGTTATGACTTAACTTTCAACCATTTAGGGGATGGTTAGGTTCACCTTCATTTTACTTACAATGTCTTGCCTCCAGTGCCTGAAATCTAACCCCAAATTTTACAAAATAAATATTATCAAATTACTCTGGCACTGGAGGTAAAGTCTATTGAAGGATTTAGGATAAAATAAAGATACTTAGTATGACTGAAAGAAACTAATTCCTCTCTCCGTCATCTTGTTATAAGTGTAATTTTTGAATTTAGTCATTCCTGTATTCCAGATTACTTCTGTAGGTTTACATTACATATGTGGGCAGCGTTTGGCCTAGCATCATATTAGATATATCATCATTTTGCATACATCAGCTTAAAATTATTGAAAGAAAAACAAAATTTACCCTCTAAGTGTTCTAAATCACTCACAAGATAATGCTGCATTTCATTACTATACTGGAGAACAAGCAAAAGTGGGGAGCTATTGACCAGTTGGAACATATGCAGGGAAGGTCACAGAAACCTATTTGCCAAGATCCCTACAACACTGAACATTGCTTTTTTTGGGTAGAGCTTTGTTCATGCAGGGCCTCTGAATATGTAAGTCTCTAAAACTCTACAAATACAAAGAAGCTTTTCCTAAATTTCTCTTCTTGACCAGATGTCATTATCACATCCTGAATTATATTGCTACAGAAAGGAAGAGACTATAGTAGGATCAGGACCCACAGGCATCTTTGACAAATCTTTGATCCAGAAGTCCCACAAAACTTCGGCTCTACAGCTGCTGTAAACTCTGGGCTGCAAAATACTTATCAATAACAAGCATCGATAAATGACAAAGAGGAGCAAACTGTTAGGTAACACAAGGACAAAACAGCAGAGTTCAGGGCAGTTTGCGGTTCTTGAATCGTATAACAACAGGAGGGGACTTATTATGGGAAATCTTTACCCTTAAGTTATGTATTTTTTTAGAATTAAAAGCTTCTCTCCCATCTCTCTCCTTTTTTTAAAGGGAGAAATCTTTGAACTGGTCAGTTTTATCACTTTCTGGAAACAGTTATTCATGTCCATTTACATCTATTATGGTGGTAACACTAATAATGTGGTGGTTATGATGCTCCAAAGATACAAGAAATATGCAGTTTGTTGGTAGAGGTAATACCTTTTATTAGACAAACTGATTAGACTGAAAAAGACAGACAAACCTTCAAAAAAACAAGTCCTTCTCCCTTCTTTCTAAATGTAATAGACATCTTGAAGACACTATTACAAAATCTTGATATGCTTTAAAGCACTGCTCGTTTGTAAGATCACTCAAGGACTCCTTCAGAAGCTGCAAGTCTTCAAAAGCGATCCAGGAAATGCTGAAGTACTCTATACTTTCAAAGGCTAAAAAAAAGATAATAAAATTCCTATTGTGAAAGAACAATAGGAAATGATTTTACTGCTTTTTTTTTTTTTTTTTGGTCGAGCACCTTCCAAGTTACATGTTTGGATGATTACCCCTCTCCATTTTAAAGGGTAATGTTTACTGAACGTTTACAAAGAAATAGCAGTCTGCTGAGAGCTAGGTTTGCTTTCGTGAAATGTTCAAATAACTGGTATCAAGAATTGTTCAAATAATTAATGTCAGAAAGAATGGCTCAGAAGTCTATTAGAAGTTCAATGTTCACGAATGGTCCTAAGCAATGTCTGAAATGCAGCCCAGGAATTTAAAGGTGAAAGGAAGAATGCTTAGCATTTCTTCAATTTTGACCAAGCCTAGTCTCTACAGCAATAAAATTATTCTCAATTCTGTGTGGTTGTTCTTGATCCCCACACTGAACGGTGAAGCAGTGCATTAGTGCTGGTTTCCCCCATGTAGACTTATGATGCGAATAGGGGTGGTAGAGAAGTCATTTGGCAGCACAGCGTAACTGAAAAGTATCTATGTGCAGATAGAAACTGCTGCTTGCTAGTTTAAATCAGCTTTCAGTAGCCTTTGTATCACCAAAGTAAGGCAAAATATGTTTACCCCAAGCTCGTGTCCTAAAAATCTGTATGCTCTCTAGGAATGTTAAAATGAACTAAAATCTTGAACGTGGTGAGGACAATATGATCAAGAGGTAATATATTTTGACCTTGAATTTTACGTTCTTCTGCATCTCTCTATTTTTTTCTGCACAACATTTTCTAATTTCTGAACAGTTCAGAGTGCATGGTTGCCAATTCAGACTCAGGTTTTTCTGCAGTGATCTTGACATGTAACTTCTGGACAAGTCATTCTTCTCAGTCCTAAGTTTATCTCACCTAGCAGTAAGCATGCTAACACTTGCTTATCCCACAGAGGAGACACAAAGTTAGTTCATGTATAAAGAGATTCAAAATAGGGAAACTATAAGGGAAACACAAAGCGATACCACATTTCTCATTTAAAAAGAATGGGTGACAAATTGCTGATCAGATTTGGGTTGCTCTTACTTGCTTGCTAATTAACCAGTCTGACATTATGTTTCCTCCCTCTTGCATCCACTCTGCCTCTGAACTAATCAGGGCTCAATGACAGCATCACTTATCCCAGGACACATTCCAATAATTAAGGTTTGGAGGACATCTTGCAAACTCCATCATATACCAATACGATTTTCTCTCCCTCTACTGCTGCGTATCTGACATGTGACAAGACAAAGCCCTGCTCTCATATACATAACAGCAGGATGCTTTCCCACCTTTTAATGGCTGACTGAATTTCTTCTCCAGCAACTCTGACAGTATGAAAGTGCACTGTAAAATGACTGTGTCGTGAAAAGTGAAACCTCAGTGTCTGGACTTGGGAACAACAACAAAACCCATGTATTGTTATAAGCTGTACCTATTGTTTAATACTCTTAGATAGAAATTCTTGGTGTAGGAATGCATGATCCCATAAGCTATGTTTTAATGCCTACACTCTTTTCACCATGACTATATGGCTCCATTTGAGTTCCATGAATAAAAGCACGTTTCATAGGAAAGCACCTTTTTGCATAGGAATGGAAGTACTGGTAGAGGTATCTCATGCTTGTTTAGACAGGAGAGACAATCCAGTAAGAACTCTGCTACTTGATTGCTTTTTAAATCTTCCTACGCAGAAGTAACAACAAATTGAATGTTGGGCTTTGCACGGCTGAGCACTCAGAGTATCTTCATTAGCACTGGCAGAACTATTCTGAATTTCTCAACTAGTAACTGGCTACCTCTCCTCTGGTTTTGCTAGCTCTGAATTAATTCAGACTCACAAGTCAACTAGGTCAACCTGCCCCAGGTCTGTAGAGAGTAAGCTTAAGCATAAGCTGGTCATTCCTTCCTCGGCTGCTTTCTCCCCTTTAGTTTACATGCTGAAAAAAGCAGCCTCATGAGCCAGAAAACAGTAGGAAGCATCAGCCCCTGTCTAAGAAGAAAGTATAGAGTTTGCAAGAGCATATTTTCATCCCATGAGTTTCATATGAAATTACAAAGGAAAAAAAAAATATATTCAGTATTCAGTATGAACAGTGGAATACTGTCTTTGATTCTGTGAAAACCACATTGAACCATTGAATTCAATGCAGCCATGATTTTGCCCATATTGTGACTAAGTAAGACCCCACCTCCAGATTTCTGTAACTTTAGACCTAATAGTAAATTATCCAAGAACAGTTCATGTTTTCTCTCCTGGCTGGAGGGGCTGATTTCTGAGCTTTTCTTTCAGATTCTTAGCAAATAATCCTATATTGGTTTATAAAAATGTAAGAATTTTCTTTACCTGTCTCAATATAAAAATTATCCCAATTGCAACTCCTCAAAAGAGTGTTTCCCATACATGGGAAGAATACAATAGAGTTGCTCAACACTATATGTGGTTATTTGCTATAGACAGGATCAAATGTACTGACTTCTGATAATGTAGTGAAGGTTTATCACTAGGATTCAGCCAATCTGTGGCTTGTTTTCAAAATCAGAACCCACTCAAGCTGCAGAGGCATATAATGAAGAGAACTAAGTTAGCAGATTATTAATTTTGTGATCTACCAGGTATTTGTGATGCATCCACTGTGGCAGATAGCTATATTCTCAGTTGCACTGCAGAAAGATGCACAGTCATAATCTTTGTCTTTAACTCATCTACTTTTTACAGCATCTAGTAGTACAACATTTAGCATAATAAAAGAAAATATTCCTTTATTTTCTGCCGGGTAGGTATGAGTTACATTATGATCACATCTTTTAGGGCTCCATTCCTTGCAGCTGTGTAGTGGTGCACATGAGTGAAAATGATCGTGCATCAAAATACAAGGCAGGAATCTGGAAATTTCTGTGAGAACTTTGTGCATGTCATGTTGCAGTGAGCTGTGTTTTACTCAGTAGGCTGTCACTGCTTGTGACACTGTATTCCATAATTATACCACAGAAATCAGGAAGGAAAATATTTCCTATAGACAGAAATTCACGGTGGTGGAAAGTTCTTCAGCTACTATGAATCAACATACTTCAACTGATTTATGCAGTATTACACTACTTCACACATTATTATATCTATATAGCCTCCACCAGACACTTCAAATATCTTTTCTTGTCTTCTGCATCCTGCCTTGTACGAAATTGCGTGCCCCTGAGATCTCTTAATGTAGTTTAACATGAGAGGCAGAAAATGGGAGTTGTTACCAGCATTATAAGAACCTGAACAGACGTGCCCAAGGACACAGAGACAAGAGGAATTTAACTGAGATCTAGGGGTGTAGCCAGCACTGCTGCCCGGAGCATAGTGCTACTGTCTTGACTCTGAAACTGGAATTATTTCTCCTCTGCTGTCTTTTGCATCATCAGGTATTTCCTTTTTTTGGTCCCTAAAAAGTGCAACAAATCTTCTGTTTCATATGTAACTTTCTAGGTCACTTGCATAAAATGTACAAAAAGCACATTTTTGTTGATGGAATGGCCTTTTGCTAATGAGGTAATTAGTGATATTACAGCAGGAAAAAAAAGAAGGGATTTCTTTCTCCTTTTCTTCCTTTTCACAAACCCAGTGAAGTGGCAAATTTTGTTGCATTTGCTGTATGTGCACAATATTTCAACCAGTTCTACAAAGTAATGTGTTTTTTGAGTAGCTACTGTATTTGCTGAAACTAAGTTATAATAATTTGATGACTAGGAACAAGATTAATTCAATGAACTACTATTTTCATGACAATTGCAAAATATGGTAGGGGATAGAGTTAGTATGAATAGAAATGTTTAGGGCATCTTACTGCTTCCTCAGTGAGAAGCCTAAGATGGAAATATATCCAGCATAGATATTAGGGGGTCATATCTCTTGAGGTGCAGAAAGGTAATCAGTTAATTTCTCTACAAGAAAACCTGAAGCTGCAATAAAAACTATCATCAGAGGAAGCATGACTGTATATATAATAGAAGAATAAAAAACAGTGAAAGATATAATTACATTAAATTATAGCAACTGCCATGCAAAAGTACCAATGAAAGTAACAAAAAGAATTGTCATTTCCTTTAGAAATGATGTTTGATAATATCTCAGAGTCTTCACATCTCCTCACACATGGAGATGTGCCAGTTATCCAACATTTAAGGGGAAAACAAAGATCCCCATTCCAGCCTCAGTTACAGTACAATTGGAACAGCACTTGGCTTGTCAGTTAGGATGTGACAATCAAAACTAGAGCTCCTGACTGAAAGATGTTCTGAGAGGGGGATGGTTTATTAAAAAATAGCTATAACATCTAGTACAAAGAGATGTTGACCTTTTCTCTAGCAATAGAAATAATAACCACCAAAAATACTAGAAAGAATATTTATGAAATGATTCACAGATTAACATTTTCATAGTTTAAGTACATGAGACCAAATTTAGAGCAAGTAAGCGATAGGCACATATGTTATGTAAAGGCCTAATATTCGCTGAAGATAAGTATTTTTCAACTGTGTGTGCCAGGGAATTGGGATTTGGAGATCTATAAATAGTTTACTGAAGTTATGGAAGAAGAGAATTATAGCAAAAAAAAAAAAAAAATCAAAAGTACGTAAAAAAAGTTTAAAAAAATCTCCATTCTGAATTGGAATAAAATCTGTCTTTTTCTCCTGACACTCTGTTAAAAAAAAATCTGACTCTCGAAATCAGATGTTAGCTAAGTGTTTTGGCACCTATTTGGATGTGGGATACCACGGTTCAAGATTCTCTGCATTGTGGTTTTACAAAGATATTATGTATGAGATCACTTGGTTTCTTCTTTTGGAATCTTTGTGCAAATGGAAGAACTTAGCCAGTGAATCATACATCTCATCTGGGTATAAAACCACAGGGCTACAGACCATTCCCCTAGCTTCATGGTTAGAGATAACCATTAACCTCAGCATATCTGATGGACAGGTCATCACAGCATTCATCCTGGGTGTGAGGAGGAATAGATCTGCTGTTAATAAGCTTTCAGATACTGTGGAGTTAGCCTCTGTCTTTGACTAGATAATATTAGACATCCTAAAAAAAATCCTAACTCTTTCCTCGAGAAATCTGGAAAGTAGTATGTTCTTAGTAAAAATGATGTTCTGAAGAAATTGACATTGCCAACTCGAAAGTGGTTTAGTGTAAAATTCCGAACCAAGTAGAGAAGTGACTCCTTTTAACTTCTCTAACATCTTCCTCTCTGTTGCATAGTTTTACCAGTATGTACTTTGCTGCATTTCTGCAGAAATTTTAATGAAGTCCTAGTGCAAATGTATTTTCTACAGAGAAACTATGCCTCAGAAAATGACGCATTAAACTAAGCTTCTTTAGTTTAATGTCAAGATATGTAAAATTAGTAGTAAGTAGATACAAAATCATCTCTTGCAATGTTAAACCCACACGGCATGGATGTATTGGCAACACAAAGTGCAGACATAAAGAGATCAGGAATCTGAAGTTTTATCAATGAAGTAACTTAAACATCATAAATTGAAGCTTACAGAAGTCTGAATGGTAAAATTAATAGATCTGTTAAACTGGCTTCCTTTAAATTATGAACTGGTTGGACTATTTATTTTAATACTAAACAATGAGTCGTGATTGTCCATCAGTGGTCAAATCAGATACCATAAGAGCAGGAGAACACATTGAAAGCTTCTGTGATAGACATAGAACCTTATTGTTAGTCCTCTCATGATACTACATGGGAACAACATGGATCCTTTTGTATTAAACAAAGCAAAACACACAGAAATCCAAACATAAAAATGAAATAAATATCTAATCAGGATAGCTGGCATGATATTTGCTAAAATGAGAGTAGTAATATCACACGTAGTACACTAAACAGTTGCTCAGACAGTTATGCAGTTAGCTATATTTACAGAGAAACGACAAATATTGTGTAGTATGTATTTTACAACATGAGATCAGATTAAAGCTAGGATAAATTAATATAAACTAGCTAAAGTCAGAGGAATTGTGTCCAGTAATTGATGGCATGCTGCAGTGACAATACACTAACAACAGGATGAAGAAAGATGCCAATTCTTGTTCTGCTAAAGAAATAATGGAGCCTCTAATTTACTGATTCAAAACCAGCTTATATCATTTTAGAGAAGAATGCACTGGGTTGCACCTATCCACCAAATTTGAGAATAACTATCATTAATTTACTTTTTATGTATTTTTATTGTTGTGGCTGATAGCAAAACTTAGGAAGAGTATATGGTCCCAACACAAGCAGCTGTGAAAAGATCTCCTAGAATTCAGACAAACAGCATTGTTAATAGACTACTCTCAGTGAAGAGAGAAAACATAGTGTCAATCATGCATGCTGACAGGGTGCAATTAACCCAGCATCAAATTGTAGAGAGATGGATGGGACCAGATGGTCCTGTTATCCTAACAAAGGATTATACAGCAAGTGTCCTTTGGTAGAAAGAACATTTTTTAACATAGACCTTTGTAACAAAAAAAAAGATGATGTGAACTAAAGAGACATTACAGAAAACTGAAACTAGCAAACAATGTTTTAAATATGAATTCCAATAGTTAATTATGTGCTTTAAATACAAATATATGTTATTTTTTGATCATAACATCTTCTGAAATTTACCCAAAAAGATGTCTCACAAGACTGATGTCAAACAGAATCACTGAAAACAAAGTCAGCAAGAAATGATCTAAAATCATCACTGTTCTGTTCCTGAAAGTATTTAATTTATTAACCCAAAAGGGGCCAAATGCTACTCCCCAACTCTGCTGCATTTATGGAGAAATACATATTTTGAAACCTAATTAGCAGCAACTGAACAGTGCACCCTGAAACCTTTCCAAGAGCATTGTAGCAGCTAATGTTTGGGATCATATGATTAGAACTAAAGCTCTCGTCCTCTGTATCAAATCAATGATCAAGTATGAGGAAGATATTACAAGTTAATGCAAAGAAATCAGGTAAAGTAAGTAAATACAAGGAATTTCTAACAAAGTAAAATCTCAGCTAAATAAAACACATTCTTGATAAAAACCTTGCTGCGTATCATTGTCCTGTGAAAAGTGCATAATGATAGTGAATTTCCAAAGCCTATGTCATTCCTATTATTAGAATATGAGCCTTAAAGCTTGGAGCCTTCTGCCATCTCTAAGGTCATGTGCTTTCCTTCCATACATATGGGTCTAGCCACATCACAATAAAATGTTATATTGCAGACTTTCAGGATAAGGAAAAGGCTGGAAACAAACAAAGAATGCAACAGATAATGTCAGAGTGCTGGTTATGTGTTAAAATCCTAAATAAAAGTCATAATGTTCAGATATGAAGTTACATATTTGATGAATTATGTTTCCAATATTTTAGAGGAATTTCTATTTTGTTCTTAAAGATTTTTTAAAGCTTTTTAGCAGAAAAGGGGAGACAAAGAATAAAAGATACAATCCACGATCACCTACTGAATCACAGAAGAAAATACTCTCCTCAGATTCCCCCACTAATTGAACACTAAGTAACCTAAACCATCAGTCAACAGCACTATTATATCTTCTACTAATCAGAAAAACCCATGAGGAAACCATGCAGTCATGCCCCAATTAACTAGCTACATGACGTAGCTGTGCATCTATGGCTCAGTCAAGTATGTTGTTATTTCTGCACGTCTAAGAAACACCAGAGATTGGAAACTGATTCCCTTATGCCTATTAGGTGCACTCAGATAAAAAGCAAAGCCTCAATCCCTTTGCAACACTAAGAATTTGTAAGATCTACACTATATAGTAAACATTTTAATTGAGATATCTAGCTTTCTTATTTTCATGCCCAAGCACCATTCTCTTCCAGGTACTTGTGTATTCTCAGTGAGATCCAGACCTTCTACTTTCATTGGTTCAGAAATGGCTAGAATGTCTATAACAAATTTTCACAAAAAGCCTTAATCAAAAACCTCCTAAAAACCCACCAAATGGAAAACCAACCAGAACCTCCCCCCCAATATATAGCTGCATGATTTCTTAATGTAAACATGTCTATTGTTAACAGGAACATAAATTCTAATTGCAAAGGTTAAAAAAAAGAGAAAACTTATCCCTGAAAAGACTTCCAGTTTGATATGTCACTATGGTGCCTTACAGTAGCACAGGTCAGGTTCCTTTCCAGGTGAACATTTCTCAGTTTACATTTAAGCTGCAGAATGTACGTAATTAAATTAGATGGGTAAATATGTGTGTGTCTATATATATATAAACCATTGGTAGGCCCAATACAACAAGCGGAACAGAAGCCAAACTACTGCTCCTGCAAGACAGTGCAATGCTGCTTCTGTAAGTAATTTTCCTCAAAAGATATGTTATCAGTTTACTAGAATATAAGACAAATTACATCTTGGCAAGCTCATGCAAGATTTCTTTGCAGAAAGGGATGTCTCAGATCCACCCTGCAGACACTCAGATGCTTCACAATGACTCCATTTCCTTTTTTATCTAACTTTCAGGTGTGTCCCAATTTGAATTTTTTTCTGGCAGAAGTGTGAAGAAGCTTCCATATTTCCCTGTGTTTCCCTGGGTTGTGATTCTCTTCTTTTTCTAAATTCCACACGATCTAGATTTGTGCAAGTGAGCTCAAAATTGGCTTTCATTCTGTTTCATGATATTGTCTTGCACAAAGCCAAAGAAAATATTTTGCGATAGAGATTAATGCAACCACAATTTTTTTTTTTTTTAAAGTGATCTGCTTGATGCCTCTTCAAAATTATCCAGTCTGAAGAATATCAACTCTCTTACAACTAAGGAAATTATAAAAGATCTAATCAGCAGATAGAATATAGCCGTAGAATATGCCCATCAGCATACCTTACCCAAAGTAAAATAAATCTTGAAAGTTTAATATCCCCCTTTCTTGGACTTAAATAGGCCCCTTTGGAAAACTATTTTATTGTTTCTCATTAAATTAGAATTGTGCTGAGATGCCACTATCTACCATGTCCTATTATTATTAATGTAAAAAAAATAAAAATCACTGCATATTCAGCAATTCTTCAGTTAAAACAAGACAGAAAGAAAATCTCAGTTGTGTTTTTTTCTTAATTCACGCTAATTTAAAACAGGAAAGTTCTGTACTTTTTTCCCCCTCAGTTTGCATCTGCATGTAAAGATATCAATATTTTCTAATGATAATTAAGAACCTTTAATTTATTGGTTTATTACTTCTATCCTACATTAACAGCTTTTACAGAAACAGCTCAGAGATACCATATGTGAGAATGTGCTTAATTCCTCTCTCATTAACCTCAGAAACACGTAGTAATTTCTAGCCAACTCAGATCAGAAGTCACTGGATTTTCTTTGCTTTTCAAGTTGTTAGTAAAAGTAGTAGCTTACAATACAATTACATGTTCCAAATCTGTTGATCACCAAAATTTCAGCTTTTGTAACCCTCTTGTGTTTAGCAATTACTGCTATGAAGAAGAGCTTGACGTGTCATCATTTACATATTAGGGTATGTTCTATTAGTGAAATGCTAATATTTTTGTGTAATTTGCTTGAGATACAATGCTTGAATCAGGTTGACATTTTTATCAAGAAAACAGAAAGCAACAGATATATGCATATGGATAAGATGAAACAATCCCAGTATATACTGAATACTTTTCTTAATAATGCAAATAGGAGGAACCAATGTTTCTAATTTGCCCAAAGATTATTTAATTTGCTACTGAAACACAGTTCCTTAAAATTTTCAGACATTTTGGGGTGTTGCTTATTTAACATTCATTGAAGTGAGCATGAGTTGAGTTAAGGCATGAAAGACAATATCTGGAGAAAGAGGTGGGAGTGACTTTCTTGCCCAACAAGCAGTGGATCGAGCGGAGAGTTGGGGAGTGAGTGTCTTCCTCTTCTTTTTGAACTGTTCAAGAACTTTGAGGCATCTGCAGTTTAAAAAATAATGGGACTGATCATACAAATTCATTAGTGTCTAATCCACAGTTTTCAATGGCTGTGTGCCATGGAGTTTCTGCTTGAGCGACCTGGACAGGCAGTGGTGTAATCATATGGAGTTTTTAATAAGTGTCAAAAACCCTGAAGTACTAATGTATCCCTAATGTTACTTTTTGGCATCGTTATCCACTAGAGATGAAAAAATGAAATTGAAATGTCTGTTTTCAGAAGAAAGAAATCTCACCTGGGTTGAGTGTAAGGGAATGAGTGGCCGAGGAAACCTGCATTAGGATTAGGTTAAATCCCTTCCAGCTCACTTGCTCGAATCCCACAGGAGTCAATTGGAAATTATCACTATTTGACATCCACCAAGGCATATGTTTCAAAATAGGCTTTTTAGTTGCATTTTGGGATGAATTACCGATGAAATTAGTTGTTTGCTTGACTGCATTAGTGTTTATTATGTCGAGTGTTGCCACTTTGCCCTGTGTAACAGGATATGAAAAAATGAAGAGAGATTGCTGCTCTCAGCTTAAATCACAAAGAAAGAGATATAGGGGCAGCATGGATCACAAAGACATTCAGAAGTGACTGATAACCTGATCTTTCATATGTACAACAGGGAAGAAAATGCATTGATCCATATAATGGAAACAAGTTCACTGGACATTTTCCTCCCTACCAGTATATGTTCTGTGTATAAGTCAGCAAAGTTCCTGCCTCAGGATGCAGCCAACATTCCACAATATAGGTTACATAAGAAATATTAGAAATATTTTAGTGAGCAGTGTCAGAAAAATTAGAGTATGAAATAAATGATGCTTTAATTATCTTTAGATATTCTAGTGTAACTGTCTTTACTAAAAGTCAACTTACAAATGTGTACAGAAAGCCCAAAATTTTGCCATATATATTTACAAATACATCTTACTATTAAATTCTACCATTAAATACTGTAATTTTGGTGGTAAGTTTTTTAATATATATATTTTAAAGGCTATTCTAGATGAAAGGGTCTTTTTTTTTTTTAAATGAAACTATATCTACTTTGACCAAATGAATGTGATAATTTTAAGGAAAGAAGTTTCTCTTTTTTTTCACTATTACGCTTGACTGAATAATTTGTATTAAGCTATGCTTTAAATCAGCATTTTCTCAAATTGAAGAACAACTGATGCTAAAGCGTATGGTAGATTATAATACTTGTAATTTGCATAAAAATAAAAAAAAAATCAGCTTATCACTAGTGTTCTTTCTAGTAAGGATTTCTAAAACCAGTGGATAGGAAATATTGTTAGTTTTCAGACCACACTTCATCTAATTATAACAAAGCATATCCACAGAATTGCAAGGGTTCATGGAAGAGATAATCAAATCACAACCATTCAGAATGAGAGAGATGCTCAACGTGGAATCAGCAATGCTGCTGATACAGCAATTTAGTGACAGCAGTTTAGGAGCAAAAAAGTAAAGTTTTTGAATTAGATGCCACAGGTTTAACATTTTTTGAGTTCAGAAAAGAATATAGAAATTAAGAGGAATATTCCAGTTAAATATTCAGGATTCAACATTGAGGTGTTTTCTTTCTGTTTATATTTTATTTGAAGCTAAAAGAAATTCTAAGTGTCCAGAACAAAGCAAGCATCTATCTTGAATTAATTCAGATCAGTGGGGAAAAAAGGCAAACTAATAATTCCATTTAGGAAAGTATTAATGATCTCAAATGTCTTTCTAGAGATATTTGTGAAGGAATTTCTACAGTTATGTACAAGAAAAAAAGTGCTTTATTCTCAAAATTGGATCTTTATTACCAAAACCATCATAAAGTTTCTTATTGATTAAAAAGTGGTTTTGCTGATTCTTATGTTTGAATTAGAACAGATTTTTTTTTTTCTCCCCACCTGTGTAATTTTCTCCTTTTTTTTTAGAGTTCTAAAACAGTGCTACCAATTATGGTGAAAATTAATCTAATACCTATTATTNAAGTTATAATAATATATAATATATAACATATAACATATAATATTTAATATATAATATTTTGAACTTCATTGTTGCATTTTGTTATGGAAAGAATAGCAGAGACCATTTAACTCCTGTAGTCTTTCCCTTTTTAAAAGAAATATTTCATTATTAAACATTATATCTTTTAAATAGCAATATTACTGTTTCCCTTATTCTGTATGGAAGAGTCCTCTTAGAAGTCAGGTAATGTACACATAAACGGAATACTAGGATTTCTAGTCTTTTGCTATCCTGAGCATCATTAAAACACTCATGAACACAGGTAATTGTAACGTGTAAGGGCTATGGAAACACAGAGGTCAAGCTTGTGTATGATGGTTGGCAGTGCCTACATCACTGGTTTAACTCTCTGCAGGCTGGCATGCAGCTGTGGGAGTTCCTGATACCTTGACTTTGCAGAAATACTGTGTCAGGTCTAGAAACTATCTAAGCCTTGTTCTATCTGGGTTTGCTTTCACTGTGTCTTGGGAAAGATTATCACCTTGGGCAGCTTGGGCTCAGCAGGTTTGCAATATGCAGTTTTGGGGATAATTGGGTTATTTCTGCCTCAGCTATGTCTGTGCTTTTGTTCCACTGCTAGAATAGTTAGTGCCAAGATTCATGGAGTTTCTAACATATGCAGTGCTTCAAATTTGGGTGCTTAACTGGAAACAGTTTAAAGTGATCTGATTTTGAGAAGAACAGTATTTAGCATTTTCAAAAAATCATATCCTCGTAATGAGTCTCTGGGTGATCATTGCAAAGTGGGAACACTCACAATTGCTAATCCCTTTGGAAATTTGAGCCCATGGGGACTTGTACAGAAAACATGTAGCAGAACAGGGATTTGTATTCAAATATCCACTGGGCTTAGTCTACCATTGTTAATACTGAGACATTCCATAAAATACTGGTGCCTAAATCAGAAAAAAACCCAGAAAATGTGTAAGAGATGCATGAAGGCAATTAGTATAAATCTAACCACAAGGAGTGTTACGATGAAATTAGTTTTTTTCAAACTTGTTTTAGACTTTTTTTTCATTAAACCAAAATTCTATTGAAAAAAGGTTAAGTCTTTTCCTCTCCCAGCAAAGTAATATATTGTTATTGTTATTTTACATGATAGATGAGTTGAATGGAGCAATTGTCCTCATGAGATTATGGAATGTTTATTTTTTATCTCCTACTAGTTTTATCAGTCCTAAACTTGATGCTGCTTTTACACAGGCTTCTTACATGAATGGCATATCAATATCCTATGACCAAAAAATGAGTGTCAGAAGTACAAATCAAGACTTTTTTTTCCTTTCTATTATTTTATTTTAAGCTCTATTAAATCCTGGATATGTCAGCTGGCCTCAGTTTACAGCTAGGGTAACCTTAAGCTCAGACTTGTACACCACACTTTTAAATGTTAATATGTAATGCTAAATTAAAAAGTTTTGATTGTGTCAGTGGCTGTTCACCAGCTCCTACTTTCATGCATATTGAAGATGATGTTTAAGAGGGAAAAATGTGGTTTTCTAACATCTGATTGGTACAGCTGCAAAGAACAGACAGAAAACTGGGAAACAAAAACTCCACAGATTGGGGTTAAAGTGGGTTTCGCATTGAGCGTTGTCAATAGGTTCCTTGTTGCTAAGGAAACTATTTCCTTGGTAGCTGCATTTTTGCCACATCTTACTAAATTGGTATCAATCTCAAGCAAAGAACAATGTGTTGTGGCATCACAGGAAATAAAAACCCAAATAGGCTTAAAGTTTATGAAATACTAACTAAAAAAAAAACCAAAAAACCAACAAACTGAAAATGCTCTATGATAACTCATTGAAAGGTTCTGGTTGTTTCAGATTCATTAGCTGGCCATAACAGTTACAACTATTTATATAGTAAACGAAAATCTTTTGTCTTCTAAACATCTGAAAGGTGCCCTTTCACAAGAATGTACTTTTTAGCAATTGTAAAATCTCAGGTGCTGCACTCATAGACCAGATACTTTTTT